>VZRE01015078.1:28789-109577 GCA_013396775.1 Cephalopterus ornatus | reverse complement strand
TTTTTTTTTTTTGCCTTCCCCCAGCTGAACTGGCGGGGAGAGAGGAGGCTGCAGCTCCTTTCTGTCCCTGCAGCCTTCCTGTCTGGCTGGACACAGATGTATGTTTAAATATGGATTCTGCAAGGCACTAGTCAATGCTTGCGGGAAGAGCGTGGAGCAGGAAGATGCTGCGATCTGTAGGTGGGCTGCCCTGGTTGGGCTGCTGTCCTGTGCAAGGATGAAATAACAAGTCACAACTAACAACATTACTGTGTTCAACATGGATTGTTTAGAAAGAAGATTTCAGTACATTTTAACGATTAATTATTTGTCCAGGAGGCAGCTACTGCGTTTTAAAGCATCCCATCCACATACCTCGCCCTCTGCGAGCTCATTAATGCTCGAGCTGTGTCACCTCGCACTAACCTGGTGGCTATTGATTGAGTCTCGTGACAGCTGTTTGCAGAGGTTTGCTCTGCTCCCTGCCAGCAGCCTGCCTTCCTCCTCCAAATTGCCTCTCGGTTCCAGACGGGCTTCAAAATGTCTGAGTGAATGCTATCTTGGGCAAAACTGTTGGATTTCTAGGAGTAATGGCCAAGGCGTGACAGATAACATCCTGCAAAACCCCAGGAGTGCACCTGCAGCGTGGAGGAGGCTGAGGTTTTACAGCTTTAAGGTGTTAGTTGGTCAAGGTGAACCCTGGACCGAGCCCATAAACATTTAAGTCCCAGAACAAATGTTTGGGGTTGTACAAACATGTTAATGACCTCCAGTTAATTGGCAAGCAATTACCTTGAGGTAAAAATAGCTTTCCCATTGCTGAGCAGTCACAGAGTGCATGTTCCCCCATGAACGTTTACAGATCACTAAAATTTTCAGCTGAGGAGCCTTGTCCAATTTGCCTTCTGGATCCTGGCAGGTTTGTGATCAAAAGTTTTTCTGTCCCCAGCAGCAATTGCTGTTTGTTTGCGGTGTAGACTCAGCAAACAAGGCTGGGTGCCAGAGCTAATTTTCATGCTGCCCTTTAATAAAGTTCTGCAGTTCATAATGCAGTGAAAAAATAAGGTAATATTGACTGGCAAAAGCATGTGGTTCAGCAAGGGAATGTACCTGCTGCATGCACAATAATGGAACTATTGGTGAAAGCTAGATAAGTATTTTTAACCTGAAGACAGGTTGGCAGGCTAGAATGTTTCTCCTACTGAATTTTGCATCTTTCTGATGTTTTGCATGACAAAGACACACAGCTGGACTGATTTCATTAGATGTGAATTGCAGTTGAGAACCAAGAGGCAAAGTCCTGCCTGCTCCCAACACAGCACTTGGGACTACCAAGTGAGACCAGCAGGCAGGTGTTTGACCTGTTGCCTCTCTTTTCTGAGGAAAACCTGTAGAAGTCAGTAACATCTTTTCATGAGGTCTCTGGTCCATGTAAACCCATCAGCTTCTCCTAGAACTTCGATCAAGTCCTTGCTTGATCCTTTACGATACTTCAGAAAGAAAAGGCCCAGACCTTCTTGGTCTGTAACTAAACCACACCTGGGTTTCTTTCCTGGAAGAGATTACCACAGCATTTCTAGGAAGGCAGAGCTGGGCACACGTGAGTGAGTGGAGTCTGCCACTGAGCACCTGTGACTCTGGGGCTCGTGGTGGCCGAGATGAGTTGGCACGTGGTGCAGGGTGGTTCCAGCTGGAGCCACATCTGCTCCGCGTGCACCATGGCAACCTCTGGCAGGGGGTCAGGTGCTGTGCACTCTCCACCCACCCCTGGTCATCCCGCTTTCCGGGAAGTGTGATGCTGTGCCGAGGAGGAGGGAAGCAGGTGACACTGGATGCCTCAAGAGAGGCGAGCCCACTGAGCCAGGATGTCTTGCATCTGCACGGATTTGTGTGGTGCTCCTCTGGATGCTGCAGTGTGGCGGAGGGCCAGTCCACAAAAATCTTTCCAAAGCAGCTGTCAGTCCCTGCCTTGTGTCCTGGAGGAGTGGCAGAGGGAAAACAAAACCAGCAAAGTGCATTTCACAATCCTGGCAGCAGTTCTCGGCAAACAGAGGAACCGCAATGGTGGAGTCTCAGATTGCTCTCCCTGTGCAGCCTGGCTTTGAAACTTTGCTGTTGTTTTGAGTCTTGAAAGGGCTCCTGGTCCCTCAGCTGGCTCCTGTGGCCTTCCATTTGGTGTCTTCAAGTGCTTCAAGCAAGAGGAGCTGTAATGGGTGCAGATACCAGAGCTTTCCAGGAAACATTCAGATACAAGTGCAGCTCTGTTCTCTGTAGCTGCCTTGAATTAATGTTCTGTGCCTGTAGTGGCAGACAAATTTGCTGGCAAACATTTTGAAAAAAAAAAAGAAAAAAAAAAAAAGGCATTGATCCAGAAAGTCACTGTGCACAAACTAAGCTTAGTGTAAATGAGTACACCTGTGCTTGGCGCTGGGCACGTGATGAATGCTCTGCTAGATCCCGGCCAAAATAAATTCAAAATAAATTTGGGAGCGTACTGGTGGAAAAATGAATGCTGGTCTTGTAAGCGGGAACGCATGCAGCAGAAATAGGAGCCTCCCGCTCCGCGTGTCAGCCGGGGATATCCAGCAGGGAAGGTCACGTGCGCTCCTTTCGAGCTCACCAGCAGAGCTGGTGAAAACAGGTTTTGATTTGAATGAGTTATGACCCATTGAAAATGGCATCATGCGTAACCACAGTAAATTGTCATAATGAGATCACGGGGCTGGAGAAGTGAGCGGCGAGGAAAGAGGCCTCATTCCACCAGCGCACACGGCTGGCAGCCCTGGGCTGCAAACCGCGGCCCGGGGGGCACGGTCCTACTCCCCCCTTGGTTTGGTGACAGGGCCAGAGGTTGCACGGCCAGGCAAAAACTCATTAGAAGTTTTGAGTTAAAAAGGAGAAAGAAAGCTAAAGTTCTTACGGCTTTGCATTTGGTCTCGTCCGGGCTGACCGAGGGGACCGGGATAATGCAAATAGTGGAGGAACATGAATGCCATAAGTGCTTCCATGTTTACCAAGGCTTAGCTTGGTTTTGTTTCTACATCATGTTGCTGTAGGAGGGGAGGATCAGGGCAGAGCACTACAGGGCTGAAAGGAAATTTTTCTGGAAGCTCAATAAAGCCGTGGTGTATCCCTGGGTTCAAAGCTCTGCCAGGCCAGGCCTGTCTAGACCCTGCTCATGTGCAGCTGCCCCACGCTGCCCAGCTGTGGATGCTGCAGGATCATTGCTGGCTTTTCTACTCTCATGGAAAAAAAAAAAATAGAGGCAAAATCTAAGACTACAGCAAGTCTGATGCACTTCAAACTTCACCAAATACCTGGGCAACGTAAGTAGCACAGCTCTTGCCTTCCAGGAGTTTTGTTGGGTGGACTTTGGGAAAGAACTCCTTTTCATTCCTCCCTGTAGAGCGTTGTTTGTGTGGGGCCATTCGCAGCTCAGGGGACTGGAAGAAACACTTCCAACTCATTCTGTTTCTCATCTCAAGCTATCAAGTGCACGTGTCCGTAGAGGCCTGTTGCAAAACACAGTGCATATGACCTAACCACATCCTCCCACTGCCCCCAAGGTGGAGGGCAGAGGTGCGTTGATGCAGGACCCGCTTCCCTTGTCTCATGCCTCCAGGCAAAGAGGGTTGCTGGCCACGTGGTTGCCACTCCTCTGAGTCTTGCACCCTTCTGTCTCCTCCGCCTGTCGAGCTTTGCACACAGATATCCGTGCCCCTGAGCTATGGAGGCAGTTCAGGCTCATGCAGATGCACAGCACCTTCCTGACTCATATCATCTATTCGCAGGGTTTTTAGCATGACTGAATTCGTAGCCTGAGTCCATGGATTGAGAAACACCCAGTTCAGTGCTGTTCCATGCAGTGCTTGGTCCTTAGCAGGCTAACCCTTGGCCGTGGGGTTGTGCTTGCATTTACTGTGAGATACACAGTCTGAATAGCATGTGGAAGCCTAAGCCATTCCCAGGACCCCAGATCTTCCATTGTGGGCAGCTGAATCCAGGTTCCTCTGGCCTTGCATCAGGCATGAGGCTGGAGGCCAGTCTGGAGAGGACTCATCTTGTTTTCCTGGTGTTGGCTGGCTGACATTGCTGCAAGGACAGCCGAAACAGATGGAGACCAGCCAAGCTGAAGAGACAGTGGGAAAATGTGTCCCTGCATACACTTAAGAGCAGAGCACGGGGAGCACTCAGGTTTTCCTGGTGCTGGTGTACCAAGGAAGTCTCCCTAGAGCTGACCCAGCGGGCATTTCTGCATGCCAGAGCCATGGATGAATGTGCCAGCGCTGCCCATGCTGCCACACAGGTGCAGCTGTGGGGAACCGAGGTTTTCCAGTTGGTACCTGCTTTGTAGCTAAGGAGAACCAAGAATAAAAATGCCTGTATGAAATACTTTCTGAATTTACTGCTTAAGCTCGTTTGTTTTGTGTCATCCACTGAGTAGAAGTCCTGAGTTTTCATTCTCTAGTCTCAGCACTGCATAAACCCCTACTAACACGGCTCATTTTTCTAATACCCATGTAGGAGAAGAATTTGGACTGGTTCCCTCGGATGAGAGCCATGTCGCTGGTAAGCAATGAAGGTGACAGTGAGCAGAACGAAATCAGGAACCTCCAAGAGAGGCTGGAGTCAACCATGAGCCTTGTGAAACAGCTTTCCAGTCAGCTCGCTGAGCTCAAGGAACAGGTAAGTGCCCTGCCAAGGGTAGCAATGTGAGCACATGCAGGTGAACGCGCTCCCTTTCATCAGGTCACAGTCAGGACACTGTTACAAAAGAGACTTTTGTCTTAGAAAGGTTTTATCTGTCCCTCCAGTGAGCTTTCTGAGTAGGTACACTGATATGGGTCTGGAATGGAATTGTACTCTATTAGCAACAACAGAGAACAGGTAAGGAGAAAAGCCGAGGGGGAGTTAGTTACGGAATCCTGCCAGTGGGTGTGCGAGGACAGAGGGAAAGCTGCAGGAGTGACGAAGGGCTGTGCATGTGGAGGTGCTGCACAGCCCGGCGCTGCAATCGGCGCAGTGTCAGGAATAGCTGCATACTGATGGGAGCCAGGAGAAAAGCCCTCTGTGTCCCACACTTGGATTTTTCCCCCCCACTAAGAGTATCAGCAGTGCTGTTGTGAAAACAATTTGCCCAGCCCGTTGCTTTGCTTGTGTCACCCTTGTCTTGGTGCCCCTCCTCGGGCTCCCCGTTCTCTCCTGTATGGAGCACAAGCTGCTGGCCCCCCTTAAAGGCCAGCTCCTGCCTAAAGCACTTTCCATGTTTTCCCTCCCTTCAGGATCAAAAGGCCAGCTCCCTTTTTTTGCTACAGATGCTGTTCAACTCTGGTTTGCTCATTATAGCTTCAGAAAATCATCTTTGTGTTTTCTTTATGGGAAGCACTTCAGTGGCATCAACAGCGTTATCTAATTATCCCTCTTCAAATCCCTCCTTAAAACTTTTTTCCCTGTGAAAAAGTCGACAAAGGTTTAGGCTGGATGTGCTGAGACCATTGCTTATTGTGCTTACCCACACCATCCTGGTGGGATTTTTTTCATCCCCCTCTGGCTGGATCTGTTCTCTCCTGGCTTAAATTTAAACTCTGTGTGGCTGGGACCATCTTTTAATTCCGTGATTGTGCAGCACCGAGTGCAAATGCTGACCCTCTGCAGGGCTACACAGCACAATAGCAGTGCAAATAATACACTGCAAGACCTGCGGGGGGACAAGAATAATGTACAAATGAGAATAAAATGTCCATACTTCGCAGGAAACAGATCTCCCACTTCAAAGACGTCTCTTACTTGTAATTTTCAATGCTGAAGAAAAGAATTCCACTCCCTGTTGTTTTGCTTATGTGTATCTTGCTCTGTGACTGCTAAATAATAGTAAAAAGGAAAAAAAAAAAGAAAATCTCAACTTGTGTCTCTCTGCCTTTCCACCTTAGATGACAGAACAAAGGAAGAATAAGCAGAGGCTGGGCTTTCTTGGATCAAACACACCCCATGTGAATCATCACATGCCACCACCCTGATACCACGGGGAGAAGCCGTGACTAGCCTTTCATCAGTATTCCCGCTTTATTATAGAATAAAAAAAAAACTGAGATTGAGAGGAGTGAACAGTGCCTATTGTTGCAAAGTTAAAAACAACCAAGTGCCAAGATGTTAAGTGGTTTAGCTCTGGGAACAATTTGTAGCTGTTTTTCATGGTTGAAAGGGACCACAACCTAGAATGTGAGAGATACAAGGGAGCTCGTTTGTATTCTTCGACTTGACGGCTTTGGCGGCGGCTGCGACGGAGGTTGGGCAGCGTTTGGCTGCATCCTGGGAGCTGATTTCTCCCTAAAGCACTGGGATAACGGAGCTGAGCAGAAGAAGGAGAGATGTTTGTTAACGCAAATACGACAGCCTGGATCAGAATCAATAGGTCGTCTCTGGCTTATTTGCCAAATAGCAACATTAGTCATATTTGCTTGGCATTTACTATTTTTTAATTACCATAAATATGTCTGTCGGGTGAGCAATAATGTTGCTTCAAGTAACTTCTACTTGGAGGGAAAGGGGAGAAGCCTCAAAAGACTGGAGGGAAAAAAAAAAAAAAAGGAAAAAAAATAGAAAAAGAGTTGCAAAGAGAAACATTAACGCTTTTGAATTTTAGCTGTCACCATGCAATTTCTTATTTATAACACGGAGCACAATGGATCTACAGCTGTGGGAATGTTATGTACATAACACTGACAACATAACTGGAAGTGATTTCTTTCTCCTGGCTTCACATGTTCTCAATTAATGTGGCCATGAGGTTTCACATACGGAGGAGTTAAACTGTGTTTTAAATTCAAGTTCGAATAGAGGATTCAGGACAAAAAAAAAGAAAAAAAAACTATACCTGTAGTTTGAAGCGTGTATGGGATTTTATTTTTTTAAAAAAGCTTAGAAATGTCTTTCTATATGGAGGTGTAATGGTGTCATTACCTTCCATAAACTCATCTTCACTGAGAGTTGACTTGAGTAAATAAGCACCGTATTCTGCCGGCTTTTCTTCTGAGCTAAAGATCATGGGCTTACGCTTTTGCATGCCCTCCCTGCTTTCATGGGCTTGCAGGCCTGGCCTGGCTGGTGGGGGACAGGGGGGCAATATGAGAGGCGCTCCTTCCAGCTCTGGGCTCTATGAAGGGCAGCAGCCAAGTCACCTGTGCAGGTGTCTGCTGTATCCTGTATTTCTTGGGATGGCCTTAAAGAAAAGTTAAAGGGTTTCCACAGAGCCTTAGAGGGCTCTTCTGTCCTTTAGAAGGTTTTTTTTGGGGCACAAATGGGAGTTGTGTTCTCAGTTCACTTTCATTTTCAGTAGGTTTTGGTTACCAGATTGTCTTGGTGCATTTGAAAATGCGCCTCTGTTACGTGGAGCTGCTATTTAAACCAAAATCTTTTCGCAGTGATTTTTCCCCTGTAACATTTTCATTTTGTTATAAATGCCGTTTTGATCAAAGGTGAAAATATCAATTCCAGTATTCCCAGTTTTTCCGTGGAGAAATGCTGTTTCCTTATTTAAGGCACAATTCAAACCAACAGACAAAGAGTAAAGGGAAGGTAGGGGCATTTCACTCTCTTTATCCCAAATTCAAACCTGTTCTTGAAGATCTTTTTTTTTTTTTGTGGCAGTGATATGGCTGAGATAAAAATAATATACTTTAGGGTCTGATTCTTCTACCATTAAAACATTTCAATTGCGTCCTTCAAAAATATCAGAAATGGCACAAGGCCAGTGAAAGTGAGTGGTGGGAGAGTGGATTTTCTCCCACTCCTCTGCTGGTGGGCTCACAGCCTGGCTGCTGCCAGACATCAGCTGCTCCCCAGGCCAGAGGGAGTGTGTGGAGACAGCAGGAGCTGGGTGGAGTTGGTCAGGGCCACGTCTTTGCCTCCGAGGCTGGAGTAGATGCGGCTGTGCCGTGGTGAGCTGGTGGTAGGGAAGCTTTTAGGTCAAAGCAGAGCACAGAAAAGCAGCTGTCTTCAATATTTTAGGGATAAATCTTGGAGTGTGCCTTCCCTTCACGCTTGCTTGTGTACGAGGTCTTGATGCTACTGCTCCGGCATCGCTGTGGTGGTGGAAACCCCTTCCATGAGCCTCGCTGGTGAGCGAGGATGGGGCTTCATGTACCAGTTAGTGTGTAGCACCCAGGGACTTGCAGTGAATTAATTCTGGGACTTTGCATCAGCCACACACTGTAGCCAGCCCCTGGTGCAAGATACAGCCCTACTTGCCTCTGACTAGACCTGTTGTTGTACGTCACGAAGCCAAAGGAGTTGCCCACAGACGTAAAGTCAGCGCTAAGTTGCTGGAGACTCAGAGCCTGCAGCTGTAGTAGTTCAAATTAATTTATGCAGTTCACCAGATCTAGTCACAGCTTCTGTTGCAACAGCAATTTCCTCTTCCTCACACGTGTGGTTATTAGAGGCATATAAAGCACAGTTCAATTATAAGACAAATTAAACTATCATTATTTATTGAGGGGGGTGGGTGGTTGGCTAATACTGGAATTTGGTTGGCACTTTTCTTGTTTACACTCAGAAAAAGCAGCTGCGCCACTGCACACCAAGGGGGAGTTTCTGCTGTTGGAGCTGGGAAAACTTGAGGCTCGATGCATTTGTGCCCCGAGCTCAGGCCTGCAGCTGGGTGCTGCTGGTGCTCTCTCTGTCCTGCACCCGAAAGGACATCCCCCAAGGCTCCAGAGCCCAAGTACTGCTCCTCAGAAGGGAGAGCTGCAGCATCAAAAACAAAGAGCCGACAGATGTTGGCTTGCCCTTGCCATGGTGCCTTCCCGGTGTCAATAGTTTTTCAAGAGAGACCTCTGTAATCAGTGACAGTAGGTGATGCTACTTGCACAGATTGTAAATATATTTCACTGAGAGTTTTGGCATTTTTGCTGTTTCTGTCAAAACTTAGGCCCTGCCCTGCTCCAATCCATGTGAGCAATCTGTACACTCACATGTGGTAACTTAAACAGCTTGCGTGGGTAATAGCTGCAGGGCCAGACTCAAGACCTAAAGATTGTGAAATATCCCCATCAATGAGTTTATAACAAAAAACCATTGGTTTATACATATATTTATATGTATATCTTTGTTTAATGCAGCTGGGGTATCCTCTTCTTAGGCAGGCATCCTTTACCTTACCTATTTATATGAAATGATTGCAAAAGTTAAAACATCTAAGAGCTTTTAATGCCTTAGAGGGATTTATAATTATAAGCTCCTTGACAGTTAAAATCTACTTAAGTAAATATGTCCATGGCTGCTGAATGTAACTTTTAATAAAGTGTGTCATTTTATTTATGTCTGTCCTACTCGTTTTTGGTGCTGAAGTGGGGAAAATTCTGAATTGAAGACTGCTGGGAAACCCAGGCTGGTGGTCTCAGATGAGGCATGGGTGTGGATCCATTTCTTGAGATGGCATCAGTACAGTCCTGAGTGGATGGAGCCTGAATACAGCAATGAAAGCAAGGATTTCTTTTATTTCAGGCACAAATTGTTCTGTTTGGCATGATGGGTTGGATTGCCATTTTTTGCACTTTTTTTTTCCTTTTTTTTTTTCTTTTTGTCATGTTTTCAGTGTAACTCTTTCAAGTAGCATGTTTAGAGAGAGACCTCAAGGGCTTTCTAGGTGGAAGGATTGAGGAAGGAAGGCAAACAGCCTAAAATCCCTTTTCTCTCTCAACTCAGGCTGAGGAAATCTGTGGTCTTGTGGAAAAAAAAGAAGTGTCCTACAAACCTGTGGCAGATAAACTATAACACACAAGTGTTTTTTTGCTATTTTCCCCAGTGTTTATTACAAAATGCTTATTACAAGAAGTCCGTATATATGAGGATGAGAATGAGGCCTCTTCTTAGGGAGAAAAAGCCTGCTAATTAATTAATAAGAAAAATCCTATTAAATAGAGCGTGCTGTTTCTCCTGTGCACTTGTTATACCAACTTGCTGTGGCCTGGAGTAGAATTAGCTTTCTTTTCTATCCTCTGGTATGAGTTTAAGTTTAAACAGAAAGGAGCTGCTTGCTACTAGGTTTATTAGATGGTCCTGCAAAAAGGATGTCCTAAGAGAAAACAGGGTTTCATGCAGCTTTCAAGCCAAAATCACAGTCATATTTAAAAACAAAAAGCCCCCAAAGCAGCATTAAGCTCCTAAGCCCAAATGGGAGCAGTTTTGCATGTGGGCCTGAGAACCTAATGCCAGGGCTCTTCTTTTTTTTTTAAAAAAAGAAAAATGGTTTCCCCAAAGGTACATTTTAATTCAAGAGGCATTTCAGGGAGGAAACATCTCCCTCGGCACTGTCTGCTCAGCCGTCAGCGGGCTCACAGTGTGGCCTGCAAGTGAATTCAGCTCCTCCGTTTCCACTGCTGTGACAAAAGCATCTGTAGACAAGGATGTTTCCTTTGGAAAGGGCGTGCTTGTTTTTTGGGGAGGGCTGCCAGGTTTATTTTTAAGGGGAGAAAGCTGAGATTTAAGGCTGCTAACCTCGCTGCTGTCCTGGGATGCCCGCAGGAGCGACCGGCAGCGTGACTCCTGATTGCAGGCGCCCATCCTGAGCGTCCCGTATTTGCACAAAATCACTCAAAAAAACGACTCAGAAGAAACTTGGGGTTGCAGGGATTTTAAATGTGCAGCAGTGTATTGCTATCATCAGCTCACACTTGCCCGCTCTATTTATGAGCTGCGCTTTTTTATAGTCGGAAAAGCAGAAAGCTGCGAGGCACAAGACAAACAGCCTTTATAACTTCGCTATTTCAATGTGTTTCTCTTGCTCCAAACAGCCAAGTTACCCCTTTTTTTTTTTTCCTACAGTAGGTTTCTTAATCCTTGACACCCATCTCCATGTCTCCACCTTTGTCTGCTGCCACTCAGGCAAGGTGAGACCTGGGCACGTCCAGAACCACCTGAGAAGCCCAGTCAATAAGGTAATTGTGTAGGAGCATGGTCAAACTGGCAGTTTCTCATCCCTATGACTTAATAACCCAGTTTAAATGTTGTAGATCATCGACATCCAATATCTGACTTGCTCACAAGCAGGAGGTTTTTCTCACAGCCCTTCTTGTGGTAAATTATCACACGATCTTCACCCCCTTGGCTGTAGTTTGAAGCCATCTATAGCCTGTTAAAGTGACTGCAGGGATGGCAAGGCTGATAGGAAGAGATTAATGTCTTCTCTTCCAAATTTTTAACTGAATCTTCTGGAATAAAACGGTGCCCTGGCGGTGGGAGCCAGCTGACATCCTTTGGCTGAGCCCCAGCCCTGCTGTGGCTTGTGGTGGACAAGGGCACTGTCCCAGCCGTCCTGTTGCCTCGGGAAGCAGGGAGCAGGCCTGCTGCCACGGCCAGCAGCAGGGAGCAGCCATGTGGCCTTTGCCACGGCAATACACCCCCCCTTTGCAAGGCTGTGGGGTCAACAGAGCCATTGCTTTGCATGGGGCCCGCCCCTTGCAATTCCATCTGGATGGCAAGAGCGGTGTGGGGATCCAGTTACAGCCCAAACGCTCCAATACTCCCTCCTGGCCCCCAAAGTCTGCAATGTGCTCTGTAGGCTTTGTTCCCAATAAAGCTGCCGCAAAAACCGAGAACTCTGGCACATCATCGTAATTGCTTGTAGTGGCCTTCAACTGGGTTATGTCGACCTGAATTTCACAATCTCCTCCTAGGAGCACTTGCTCCCTTACCAAAGGAATAAGGGTATATTCCCTTGCTCTTCCTTTGCCAACATTATAGCATGAAACACCCAGGAACTGTTGTTCTGAACCTGGGCACCGTTTGTGGGGACCCACAGTTGCGTTCAGCAGAGGGCACAGGGCAACTTCAAAAGGGGGTTTAAAAAAAATTCGTTTTCAGTCTTGAGGTGGTGTTGGATGACAGAAGCTGGCTCAGAGTTTGTATCATTTTTTTTTTCCAAGTCAGCTTTTGCTGGCTCTGGTGCTGGTTCCGGCCCATTTGCGTCCCAGCAGGGAGCTGCAGCAGCGGCTTTAACTGGCATGAGAGTTTCCACCCTGATTTGAATAAAGCCAGCAGAATTCCGGGTGCCTCCAGAAAACCCTCCCAAACCCTTCATATTTCTCTGCTTTAGGAGCTGAGGGTGTGTTTGTGTTTTGTGTGACCGTGTGTGGTTCGCACACACGCAACTCAATCCGAGGGTATTTGGGAACACTGGCTCGCAGGAACACGGGCGGGTTGGCCGCGGCCCTAAACAAGCAAAGCTGGTGTGAGCGCCGCCGTCCCATGTGAAATGCAGACTTTTTTCTGCCTGTGGCAGGACTTTGCTGCTGAAAAAGAGGAGTCAAGAGAGGAGAGCGTGGTCCCTGGAGCTGTCACGCTCTCCCCGTGCAAGTGTCTGCCCAGGTCCCAGTTTGCTCTGCTGGGATTTGGGAAGATGCTGGTGGGTTATCGTGCACCTAGACACGGATTGCGTTACAGATAAAAGCTACAGTGCACAAAAAGAAAGGGAAGGAAGGAAATTTCAAGGGAAAGTCACAAGGTTACAAGAAAATGCTGTCAGTGATGGTGATTTTACTGGTGGGATTTATTAAAAGTTTTAATTTTGAGTTATTGTGGAGAGTTAGTGTTACCAGAAGTTGCCTGTCTACATCTCTGTCCATCTTGGGTGTCTTTTCAGAAGAGAGGATTTAGCCAGAAGCTCCCGGCCCAATGAAAATCTGTTGCTCAGGGTCCGTGGTCTGTGAAATCTGGGGTTTTTTTGCAAGTTTGTCCACAGCACCTCACTTGGGATGAGTGCCCTTTTACATGGTTAGCACAGATCTAAATAAATACAGAAACATAAACCGAGCTGGAAATTTACTGAGTACAAGCTGTCTTGCAAAATTGCCTGTGTTTCCTGGCCCTGGATGGGATGGAAATACCACAAAACTAGCTTCTCTCACAGTAACGTGATACTTCTGCTTCCGGGCTCAGCTGAAGGCGGGAGGTGGAAGAGCATTCAAGAGAGGAAAAGCAAATTGTAGTCAGGCTCATTTTTAACATGGCAAAATCAAACTATTAATGAGAAAGATCAAAAGGGAAAGATGGAAAAGATGTCTAACCTGGCTTGGAAGTCTTCATGTGTGGCAGATATCCACAGCAACAACGCCTGTGGTGTGAGCAGCCACATCTTTAGGAGAAGGTGGCTGGGAGTTCAGGACATCACACACCTCCTCTCCCCTGATCCAACCTCCAGCACAGCACTTCACCTTCCTCGGGTGAAACATGGACATCCTTCCAACCTGCCTTTGTCACTGCTCGCCCAACAGCCTTCAGCAACCCTCTCAAAAGAGGAGGGAAGGTCTGTGTCCCCAGCACTGCCCATGTCCTGGCTGTCCCCTCCTGCTTCTGCCAGCAAGCATCCTATTAACAGCATCTTCTGAGAACTGATAGAGACCACAAATGTGCTTTCAGTCAGGCCAGCAAATAGCCTTCAACTAAGTCTGCCCATGGCTCTTTTGGATCTGGTGATCTGCATTTAGAAATAGTCTCGGTATTTTTAAATGTTGCCTGAAGCCGTTTGGTTCCCTCTTCATTTTATGTTTCAGTTGTCATTTATAACTTATTATAATACAAGCCATTCAAAAGCCAGACAGACGCTGGAGGGGAAGCGAGAGAGTCCTGAGCTGCCACACACTGAAACCTCTGAAAGTCTCACCCTGGCTTTCAAAGGAATTGGGGCTGGCACCCCCACCAAGGGAGCTGCAGCTCCGCGGGATCCTGGCTCTGGGACACACCCCGTGCATTCCACGTTTCCCCTGGAGCCGGGGCGTTGCTCTTGGCCAGAGGCAGGCAAGCCCCTGGCTGGGGCAGGGCAGCTCTCACAGCCCGGGCACAAGGAGGTCAACTGATTTGCTCAGGTCACCAGTGCGTGAGCAAATGACTCATCCCAGATTTTCCTGGCTCCTAAACCTTTGCTCAGACCACAAGGCTGCTTAATGACTTAGCAGGGCTCTGAGGAAGAAAGCTATAAATTGCAAACACGCTATGGCTGGTGAGGGTGTTTTCCACGTGCCACTTATGAATCTAGAAGAGCTAAGTAGGGCCTGGGAGTTACTGACAGTGTGGGGAAAGCCAGTTGTTTGATGAAGCAATGGCTTCATTAAAAAAAACCAAACAAAATAATCATTTGCTTTGCCCCCTGCTCTGTGATAAAATCTTTCCACCTCCAGCTTTTGTGCCTGACTCTGTGCAGGGCCCTGTGCTGTGACCCTGAAGGTAAGTCGCCTCTTGTTAGAGCTAGGACTAGTTTGTACTGCCTCAGCTTAAACCATTCCAGGTCACAAAGCCATTGAAAAGCCTCGGCTGGGCAGGATAGCCTAAGGGGGGCATGGTACCATGGTGCCAAAGGGCACCCTGACACACCTCGAGGCTGAGGGTGACATCTTACAGGAGGACAGATGTTCCAAATCAGCCTCAAACACAACTGCACAGCCCTCACCAGCATGCCAGTGGTGAGAGAATGGGCATATATTAACCAGCTTGGTCCTATGGGCTGGGCTTAAACCCCAGCAAAAGTTCCTCATCATTTGGGAAACTGCTGCTGCTCTTTGGTGACATCTCAGCTCGCTCTGGTGGCACCCTGATGCTGGCAACCATCTGAAACGCAGAAGTATTTCCTTGAGGAAGATGCCTCATGATTTCCTCTGGCTGGTTGTGCTGGACTCAGAAAGCAGCCTGGCCTGGGGGGTCTGCTCTGACCTCTGAGCATCCTCACAGTATGGGGACTTATTACCACATTACTCTATTTTAATAACAATCCATTATTTTTCAAACATGTGAAACAAAACAGGGCACTGAACATCAAGCTGTTTGAATAAGGATATTTTTTTAATTATTATTTTTTAGGAAATCCCTGGACATCAGTGGGCAGACTGAGGCAGTCAGATGCCACACAGAGAGGGGGGCCAGACACAGGCCCCCTGTCAGCCCTGCAAGAAGCAGCCCTGGACAGCTGGCACTAATTGGCACTTTCCTTGGCGGCGGATGAAGTGCGGAGGAGACAATGGGGCCGGGGCTGGTCTCTCGTGCCTGGAGGTGATCCCCAGCACTGAGACCAAAGCTAAGTGAGAGCACAGCAAGGAGAAGCTGCAGTCACTGCTCTGCTCAGAGAAGAAAAGACTCCTGGAGTGTGAGTCTACATCCATAGGATGTGTGCCCAGCACCAGGAGACATCACGGCGCAGCCATGCGGAGAGGAAGCAGGGCACGGAGCACGTGGTGCTGCTGGCCCCTGAGCACCAGGGGTGGTGTGGCAGTGGCCTGGTAAAGCTTGTGGTCACGTTGCCTGGTCATGGGCAGCTGCTCAAACCCATGACTCCCACTGAAACCTTCAGCACAGTGTCCCATGTTGGAAACTCACAGCAGGAGGGTAAAGGGCTTATGAAAAGCTGTTGCTTTCTGCAGTCTTGCAGAGCTGGAAAGAAATTCAAGAGTGAAGCTGGGACACCTGGAACACGAACGGGCTGCTAGAAAGAGCAAGAAACATCTTCATAGCAGAGCATAACTTGGCAAGGAGAGAGATACAGAAAAAATAACTTTTTTTAAGAAATAAAATTATCATGTAAGTTCTGGATTGCATTATAACAGGGCTTATTGTGTGCATGAGCAGTAATTCCATCAGCACAGTTTTGTTTTGGTGAAAAGTTATATTCACCATCTTAGACTTATCTATTGGCAGCTCAGGGGCACCGTTTCCTTTTGAACTTCGTGCACAAATTCAAATGGGGGGGAGGGAAGAACCCCATCCCCACTTCCCAATAAGAAATTCACCATGGTCAAAAGTGTCCTGAGCTTAAGCCTCGCTGAGAGTCCCAGCCAGTTGCAGTCCCAGCAGCGTGACGTCTGAACCCCTGTGTTTAGGATTACCACCCAGGTTCTCCAAAACTAAGGATACTTTTTTAATTATTTCACGAAATACAAGCCAAGTAAATGTGATGATATTCTTCTTGTTTGTCCCTTGGATTTGGAACACACAGTTTAGGCTTTGGTCCCTTTCCTCTTCCTTCAGAACAAACAGGAGAAGCAGCTGAAGGACTTGGAAGCTGCAGGGATGAAGTGGAGCTCTTGGGCAGTAACTAGAGCTGAGCCAAGGGAAAACAGCTGCAGGCTGGACACCAGCAGACATGTCCAGTGCTGTCCCCCCGGGAGCAGTGGGGAGGGGTGGTCCTTCACCTCAGGAGGTCTTCAGCCGTGCTGGTGCCAGAGATTTGTGTCCCTCCAGCACAGCCCAGAGTGGCTGTGCTCTTCTGCCACAGCTGGAGAAACTGTCCTCCCTGGGGAAGAGGAGTTGACGCGGGGAGAAGAGGTGGCTAATGAGCTAATAGCACGCAAATGCATGTTTGGCTGGAGTTTCCACACGCAGCTACAGCTGCCTGGCAGTGCCCAGGGAGGTAGAATCATAGAATAATTTGGGTTGAAAGGGGCCTTTAAAGATCATCCAGCTCAACCCCGCTGTGATGAGCAGGGACATCTTCAACCAGGCCAGGTTGCTCAGAGCCCCATCCAACCTGGCCTTGCATGTTTCCAGGGATGGGGCAGCCACCACCTCTCTGGGGAGTCTCTCCCAGTGTTTTAACACCCTCACTGTGAAATACTTCTTCCTTATACCTAATCTAAATTGATCCTCTTTTAGTTGAAAACCATTACCCCTTGTCCTATAACAACAGGCCCTGATAAAAAGTTTGTTCCCATCTTTTTTATAAGCCCTCTTTAAGTACTGAAAAGAAGCAGTGAGGTTTCCTTGATCCTTCTCTTCTCCAGGCGGAATAATCACAGCTCTCTCAGCCTCTCCTCTCAGCAGAGCTGCTCCATCCCTCTTCACTGCCACCTTCTAGACCTGGTAACAACTCCCTGTCCTTGCTGTGCTGGGATCCCAGAGCTGGAGGCAGCTCTGCAGGGAGGTCTCCCCAGGGCAGAGGGGCAGAGGGGCAGAATCTCCCCCTGCCCTGCTGCCCACGCTGCTTTGGGTGCAGCCCAGCACACACTGCGGGCTCACCCAGCCCCACAAGCTGATGTCCAGCCTGCACTGATTTTCTCGGGGCTAACACCTCTTTGCCTGCATCTTTGCACCTCCTTTGCAGGGAGGAGACAGGATTTTTTTGGCAATTGCCTGACTGGTGCTTGATGTGTGCCTCCAGGGGTGCAGCCCAGGCCCAGCCCAGCCGAGCCCAGCCCAGCAGCAGGATCTGTGCTCAGCTTTATAGCACAGCTGCAAAAGCCCACGTTGAACTCTCCCTTCCACCTCTCTGTATACCAGTCTTGGCATCCCTGGGGATTTTCCTGTAATAATCCTGTCTATGCCATTGACTTATACAACAGTAATTGA
Organism: Cephalopterus ornatus; assembly: GCA_013396775.1. Lineage (NCBI taxonomy): Eukaryota > Metazoa > Chordata > Aves > Passeriformes > Cotingidae > Cephalopterus > Cephalopterus ornatus. The sequence continues at coordinate 92,270 of VZRE01015078.1, read as the reverse complement.
GCTTCAAATTTAATTACAGTATATGGGAATGAGCTGTCACTTGATTGAAGACATTTCCTTGACTATTTATTGAAATAAATAGTTTTACCTGACTTTGCAATTTGAAATGAAAGGACTAGACATTGGGAACTCTTTTATGGCTGTGTTTATATCCTTCCTGTCAGGTGCAGCTCTTCAAAAAAACACCAAGCCCTGGTTTCCAAAATGCTCCCAGAGGTTCTTCTTTCCCTAAACCTCCATAGATAGTAGCTCATGGAGAGTTTCCCATCCGCTGTTTCATACCCAAGGCCAAGAAAAATAGCAATGCTTCAGCAATGCTTGAGTCTATAAAGACTCAAGTTCTTTAGGCAGGCTTGTATCATATGGGAATGCCAAGACAAGGGATACAGGTTGGAAAAACACTCATGATTGTTTTATTCCGTGGTTAAATATAGCCAAGAGGGGTGGAAGAGTGTGTGATCTTGGACATTCCTGTTCCAAGGTGTGTGGTGACCCCTGTGGGCCTGAGGGAAACTGAGGCATCCCAGCCCTGTGTGTCCCAGGGCTGGGAGTGGGACCTGCATCCCCAGGGGCACTGGGGCTCCTGGAAGGCATCAGGGTTGGTGGGAACAAGGTGCCTCCGCATCTCGGAGAGGATGGACCAGCGAGAGCAAACGGAGCTCTGATGAAGCGTTTCTGTGGAGCATGATTTTTGTGTGGCCTCTTTCCTTTAGTGATAAGGCTCTCAAATTACCCTTCCACAGCTGTGAAATGGGAGAGAAAACAAAACCCTCAGCACCACTTTGGTCTCAATACTCTTTTCTCACAACCAGTTTTACGTCCAAATGAAAGCGAGCGCTCTCCAAAAACAGACTAACAGTTTTGCAATTTGCAGGCTCTCTCTGATCCCTCATTTCAAGGCCTGCCTAATTCCCACCCAGCTGAACCTGCTGCCAGGTTGCCCTCTCCCACCGAGACCAGGGGACACTGGACAGGAAGGATTTGCCATATCTGCAGGGTCATGCCCTGGGCAAGAAATGTCTCTAATTAAAGGATTCCTGATGCAGGGGATTTAACTGTTGCTTTTACAGGGATATTTGGGTCTTCCAAACAGGCATTGTGTCCACAAGTTCTGTCCTGGGAAGTACAAATACCTGGCACTGAGGTTGAAGATGCTCTGAGGGTGAGCCAGTAGTTAAGGGAACTTGGCTGCTTCTCCAAAAAGTGCTGAGCAGCATCATTTGTGCCAGAACTACTTGCCTGGAATTCTTCTGTGTGACTATAGCACCTGTAATAAGCAATTCATTCCCTCCAGCCTTTACAGTTACCCTCCATAGTGATCAATGTTTCGGGCATTTAGTTTTAGGATAATAGTTATCGGAGAGCAATTCTTCCCTGCTGTGACTTGATGTCTCCCTCCATGACTTCACACTCTGAAATCCATCCTTTTCCAGGCCTGCTGCAAACCCAAAAGGTGTGTGAGCCAAAGGCTGACACCCAAATGCACTTGGACCTGCAGAGAGTCCAGCTCCAGGTTCTAAACACCTGCCAGGAGTTTGAGCTACCCGAAACCACCTCAGACTTTGGAGAAACTCAAGCTTCTGCCAAAAGTCATAACTGAGGCCCATTTTTACTTTGCTTGGGTTGTTTCCTACCAGAAACTCTTGCTTTATGAATGGAGACATCCATTTCAAAGCTGATGCTTATTCTATAATCCCAGTCTAGTAGGGGTTTTTTGTACCCACTTTGTTATGGGTGAATCATACACCTTTGCTGATGCCGTCTCACACCACCTTTCTCACAGGTCTATCAAGTGTAGGTGTGTCAGAGAGAGACAACTGAGCCTAAAGCACAGTACATTTCAGTTGTCTCTCTCATGTTTCAGTGAATTTCGTCATCAAAATGGAACTCTGGGAGTCCTGGTTCCTGACTGCCGCATTAAATGTGCAGAAAATGTTACAAGTATGAGTGAAGGAAGCGCCTCAGTGACCACCACACCCCTCCTGTCCACCAAAGCAAGCGAGTGTAGGAGCAAAGCCACACCCATCCAGCGGTGACCCTGTGGTGCTGCCATCTCCCCTTCCTACCAACTCAAACATGACCTCAGATCCCAGCTTTTCTCCTGCTATCTTCTTTTGGGCCTGGGTGAGTGTTGGAAGAACTTCCCCTCACATGCTTCCAAGGGGTCGAATGTTTTTAAGCTGTATGCAGGCGAAGTTTTCCTGCCACATGCATAAACAGGGGCAAAGAGGCAAACCTTATGAAGAAGAACCAGGATGGTTTCTGTCCCATTAAGGGAATTTATGAGAACTCAATATAGCTTTAGGAAAAACAAAAAGTGTTTACTTAGATGATGGACGTCTGTTGAATATTAATCTTTTTCTGGGTATATTGCAGGCTTTCTTAAAGAAAGCCTAAATTATTCAGGAGTATTTGCATGCTGAGATACAGCAAATTTACAGGCAGTACAAATCAGACTTTTGCATCTTAACATGAAGGGAAACTGAGTGCCAAATTTGGCTTCTTAATACTTTATTGGCCGTCTCCTGCTAAGTAAAATAATTAAGCTGCTCATTAAGATACAACATACATCGTGCTGAAACAATGGCCACTTTAATCCTTATATAATCAGCAAAATAACAGTGAGATGCCACAAATCCATATTTTAGACGGAGCTGCTCTTTTTACCCTGTTTTACAGGATGGCAGTGATGGGGATAAACAGCAGGGATGCAGCAGCCTCTGCCCCCGGGGACGTGGAGGGGAGGGTGGTGGTGACCGAGGCTGCCCCGAGGGCTGTCCCCTGCTTTGTCACCGAGCAGGAATGTCGTCCCCCTCGGCTGTGCTGGCCCTGCTCCTCACTCCCATCACCTCGCTGGAAGGGGAAGCGCCAGCCTTATTTATGTAACAGCTGCTGTTTTTAGGTGCTGTCACTCACACATTCGCTGGAAAACACGGTACTTGAAGAGCTGCTACGCTGGTACAGCATATGCCGGAGGCAAAACTATATATATATTAAAAAAAAAAAAAAATCCTTGTAAAAAAAGAATTAGAGCAGGATTATCGCAACGTGTCATCCTCCCATCCGGTGCAGCGCCTCGCCAGGGCCACCTTTTAGATACTCTCCTTCAGTTTGAAGCCTTTGCTTTGCAGCTGGAATTGGTTTCATTTTATTTCTCCAGTCAAGAACCTGGGAGATGTTCTCAGGGGATCCAAATTCCTGCTGGGCAGGGAATGGGATGGTGTCAGTGGCCTGGTTGTGGAGGAAGGAGCCGGGACTCAGCAGTCAGGCAAAAGCAGCCCCTGTCAGGCTGGGGACAGGGCATCTCACCTTCCTCTGCTGTCTTCCACCTACCTCAGGGTCACTGGTTTCTCCTCATGTCCAGCTCAGGGAAAAAAATACCCTCTCACAAGTTTTAAATGTGTGCTTATGCAGACTGAAATCCAGCAGTGCCAGTTCTGAATGGAGATATCCACAAGGATTTCCACCAAAAGTCCTGTTCGTGCAGTTATAAACTGTAAATACAAAACCAGAGCTGCTGCTGCTGCTGGAAAATGTCCCCTCGGACAGGGCAGTGTGTGATCTCCATGGATCTGAAGTCTTTCAATGGCACTGGCTCATCATCAGAGCTCACCCATCAGATTTCTGTTGCTTGTTCTCAAAAGCAGACTTCTGCTATATTTTTAAGCTTATTTTAAAGCCAATACATATATTTTCCCCCATCCCCCAGATTAGAGAATGTGTGTAGAGGTGAATGTGTGTAGAGACACCTTGTCTGGAATGGAATGGAATGGAATGGAATGGAGTGCTTGCTGGAGTCAGTGAAAACCTGGCTGCTGGCTCCAGTGGACTTTGTGTTTGGCTCTCACACTAAACTGTCCTACATGTCCTAACTAACACCTCACATCCCCTGATACTTCTTTTCCCTTCCCCATCCATCTCACACATTTAATACATGTCCATGAGCAGCTGAACATGGAAGAAGGGAGAAGCCTGAGAGAAATTAGGCAGGTTGATTGAATAGAGTAGAACAGAAATATTCTGTCTGTGTTCAGTTGGAAGGGACTTGAAATGATCATCCAATCCAACTGCCTGAGCACTTCAGGGCTGACCAAAGGTTAAGGTGTGTTATTAAATGCATTGTCCAAATGCCTCAAACACTGACAAGCTCCAGACATTGACCACCCCTCTACAAAGCCTGTTCCAGTGTCTGACCATCCTCTGGATAAAGAAATGTTTCCTAATGTCCAGTCTAATCCCCCCAGCACAGCTTTGAACCATTCCCACAGGTCCTGTCACTGGATACCAGGGAGAGGAGCTCACCAAAACCTCTTGCAGGGGAGAAGATGACAGATGAATGCTTGATGGTCTCCTGTGTACCTGGGTGACACCACATTTTCTCCCAGCTTTGCCAGTCTGTGTGCACAGGTGTGAGGGGAGAAGAAGAGAAAGGCTGCAATGGATGGACAGGATGTCAAGAATCTGCCATGTGTCCCTCTACCTGCCTGGACCAGAGAGATAGGAAGGAATTTAGGGCTGGTCCCACCTGATGAACCATTTCAGCTGTTGCATGGAGCAACCAAGAAGCCATGGCCTCAGCCCCAGACCTCTTCTGTGTGCTTCAGTCCTTCTTCAACACGTCTGGCCAGGTCCTCAGCTGGACTAGATCAGTCTTTCCTTTGAAACCAGTGCAGTGACCTGCAGCAGCTGTGAATTTGACACGGCGCCGTCTTGCAGCTCCCCCAGCTGTGTTTGATTTACATCTGGATCTACTTGGAAGTTCACGTCAAAGGAAGGAAGGGGCAGAAGTGGAGCAGGAGGGACGGCTTGGAAAATGCCCTCTGCTGGAGGGAGCCAAGCCCCAGGGAAAGGCTGGGAGGAGAGTCGGGCACTGATTTTCTCCCTCTTCCCTTGCCCCTGATGATGCCAAGCTTCCTGCAACTACTGATTATGATGATTACAGTGTTTCTGGTGTGTATGTGTTTGTGCACACGTGTGCAGTGGTTTCTTGCTAAACCCGCTTCGGTTGGACTCTGCCAGATGGTACAAAAAGCTTACCGGAATTTCATTTTCAAATAAACCACAGGCTTGGATGAGCTAATGTTGTTCCACATAAAAAGCCACAAAATTCAACAAAGTGATGTTGTTTCAAGACGGGAACATGTCAAGCAAGAGAACCATCCGGTCGGCTCTGAAAGAGCTACACACTCCCCCTCTCACGCTTTCAGGAGCTGTTTACGTACGAACGCCGGGCACACGGCGCTGCAGCTCGGCTTAAACACTTCCCCGCAGCTGATGTCTGGGGAGCAGAGCCTTGGCAGAAGTGGCTCAGGAACCACATCTGCCAGTAAGCCTTCCTGTTTTATTTTAACCACTCCTGAAAGGCTGGTGGCCCCGGAGGAACTCTTTCTCTGCAGGGACAGGTACAGTGCCACTGCTGGGGGACGTGGCTCCAAGGAGATGCCCTCGCTGTCATCACTGGGGCAAGGGAGGTGACCTTCTACTCAGCTCTCACAGCCCAGAAGCTTGGGGGCATTCTGAGAACCAAACTGGGACCAGTTGCCCATTTTACACATAGCTCTCCGCTGTCACAGCTTTGCCAGAAGTGATTGCTCCGGGTGGGGCAAGGATGAGCAATTTGGACACCGAGGGATAAAGCAGAAAAAGAACTTTCAGTATTTCAGTGGTTCCTGCTCTGCTACACCTGAAAGCGCAGCCCCAGACGTCTTCTCTCCCTCCAGTACCTGCAAGGTGGGAGCCACAAAGCCATCAGCAACAGAGGCTGAGCGGGGCCAGGATGCAAGTCACCCACAAGAAGAGAGCCCTGCCCAAAGAGCCCGCTCTCCCCTGCGTCACCCCCCTGAGCCTGGCAGAACCCTGGTACATAACTTCTCCTCTGCACTCAGCCCCAGACAGCCCAATACTGGCATAAACAGCCCTGTGATTTAATAACAAACTGGCAAAAGCTTTCTCTCCCCAGGGAGAGCCACCGCCAGCCTGTGGCCAAGGAATTAGGTTTTGGCCTGGCTACGGATGTGTGGCGGAGCTGCTGGGGAAAGCGAGCCTGGCGCTGGGGGCCAGCAGCCACAGCACAGCCTCCCACGGGATTCTGGCACAAGGCTACGTCTGCAAAAGGGCTACAGCCTTGCAATGGTGAGACTTGCAGCTCCTCAGCTGTAGGACCCAAAAGCACGGCACTAAGACGGGCCCGTTCTCCATCCAGGGAGAGGCCAGCGCCACCGCCCCGAGGAGACTCCCCAGCGGTGGTGGAATTTCGCTGTGTCCCAGCACTGCAAGAAGTGCTTAGAGCCACATCTGCTGCAGGAAAGAACTTGGTTTACATTTTAAAATGCACCTTGCTATTGACATCCCGCTGTGGATGGCTGAGCAAGCACCGACTTGGGCTGATGGACATTGCCCCAGACCACCCTGCCTTGGGCTGAGAGTCCTTTCTCTGGCTGTTTTCATCCCTATTTTCAGCTGTTGCCATGCTGCCTGTTTATTTCAGCCTGTTGTTTCCAGGGCCGTGGCCTTCCTGCTGCTGAGGAAGCATCCAAACACCAGCAGAGACAGCAAAGACATGCAGCAAAGGCATTTTTTCCTCCTCCTCAAACTCTCAGGCCTGCGGGATAGATTTTGTTTCAATTGCATCTTTATAAATAACTCTCTATTTCGCACTCACCTGCTCGTTTTCTGCCCTAGTTAGAATCAATATCACCGATAATTATCTGTCAGAGCGTTTATACATCACTGGAAGGTGACTAACAAGGCAAAGTATTTTTATATATATTTTTTTTTCACTTTAAGTGAATTAACCAAACACGAGTGATGGCAGATTGATGGAGACTGGGTACTAATTTTTACCCACAAATAAATGCATTCCCACAAGGAGAACCAATCAGAATGTTCCTGATAGCTCCAACAGCCCCAGGAGGAAGGTCACTCTATGGAACTGTGGCCTCTCTTCCTGAGCCATCCTGCCTGATGGACATCTCCAAGGTGGCTGCCACACCCCTGGCTGCTCCTGGAATGCCTCCATGTGCTCCTGCACCAGCCCTGCTCACAGCAACCTGCCTCCCCAGAGTGTTCTTTTCCCCTCCTCATCCTCCACCCAGCCCGAGTATTCTCCTGTCTGACCCCTAATCTATGTTTGGAAAGTTTTCTTCGTCAGTCAAAGGGACTGTCACTGGATCTGTTGCTGGAAGGATGAATGAATACCTCGGGTCAAAATGTATGCTTTACTGGTGAGCCCTCCTGCCTCTCCTTTTATTTCTTCCACCTTCCCCTTACACTGAAATGACCTCGTGAGCTTCTTCTTAGCCAGAAGCAGCCAACTTATTCCTTGTTTGTACAGCACCAAGTGCTCTGGAGCCACTATTCACTGCAGGGATGTCGTCTTTTTTGGCATGTGAGCTATAGACACCTCAAATATTAGCACACACAAAGCCCTGGATAAGTCTTTTTCCTGTGGCTTTCTCAAGCAGTTCCATGTGATTGCTCAAGGAAGAGAATGAGCCGAGATGCCCAGCTTGCTTTGGAGTCTGAAGAGCAGCAGCTAAGGGAGCATAAACGCTGTGCAAGTGGAGTGGTTTCATGATAATCAGTGATAAATAAATCATAAGAAGTTCATCTTCTATGATGAACTTCTCCCATTCCCTTCTTTACAGAGTTACTGTGACTCCGTCCAACAAAATAACATTTTTTAAAGCATAGGCAATAATTTACACAGGTGTAAATCAGAAATGCTGCCCCCATCCCAGAGAGTTTACCCTACATGATTCACACTCTTGTTTGCAAACACGAAGCCAAGGTAGCTTAGGGAGGGAAAGAGCTGGAAGCAGGAGATGGTGTGGCTTTTTGGGACCATGGAGGAGGTTAGTAGCAGAGCCAGGTTTGTGTTTCCCAGACTCATGCTCTGCTGTTAACACACACAGCATTGTGCTGCCAGGTTCCAAATGACCCAAATGACAGCTGATGGCCCTGAGCTGTGTCAGCCTTCTCAGGGTCTAGATCCCAGCATGGACACTTGTCAGGTCTGAGAGCTTGGTCCACGATGGGTAAAGTCATTCCCAATCTTTCTTCTCCTCTCTCAAAGTGTCTTGGGTCTGGTTTTCCCATGTGAGCTTCACCTCTCGTGGTGCTCAGGGCCACACAGGCCGTTTGCTCTACGTGTGGGAGCAAATATTCATCGTGGGAGCAAACAGCCATCAGCAGTGAATCTCCTAATCCCAGAGGATGACCTTCAGGTCCATTCTCACAGAGGATGGCCCTCCTGTCATCACCTAGTGGTGTGGCCGAGTGCCAGCCTCCCCTGGCCGTGGTGCTGCTGGTGGGGGCACAAGGGGATTTTGGATGTAGGCTGTAGCTGTCTTAGAGAAGACTGGGATCAACCCTCTCCTTGCAGATGACATGGCCGTGCTCAGGCATTCCCTGGAGCAGAAGGTGGGCTTGGGCTGCTTGTGGCTCCCAGACTGGTCATGCACCGAACCGAACAGAACAGGTGCTTGTAGGGGCAGGGAGTGAAATTCGGAGGAGGGCTGGATTCCATACCCTGGAATGTGAGGCTGTGCTGCCACAGCTGGCTCCAGAAGAGGCAGGTTTCCCAGAAGCCACACGGTTCCCCTGCTTGCACAGCGCCTTGGGGGTGTGTTTGCTTGGAGAGTCCTCAGCCTCTGGGGTGCTGCTTTGCACAGGCACTTGCGCCCTTGGGCAGAGGAGCCCTCAGGGTGCCCCCAGCCCCACCCTGCCTCCAGAGGTGAGGAATGGGGCCACTCCCGAGTGCCAAGGACACAAAAGTTCACTGCGGCTCACCCGGAGGCTGATCTTATGATTTAAGGCGGGAGGGGCTAATTCACTGTTTTCGGCTGTGCTTCTTCATCCAGCGCGGTGTGGGCGGTTTGTTTTGTTTCTTGACTCCCCTCTGGGGCAGAGCCAGTGAGGACACCCCTGGGAGGATGAGGTGCAGCTGGTGGTGACGGGGACTTGCAGGATGATGACTCCTCCTGGGAAGGTGAACCCTCCACCCAGCCACCCCTCCAGCCAGCCGGGGTGCCCAAGTGCAAGGTGAACTGCTGGGATGCAATCCTGGCACGGTACAGAGGGAAAACCTCTGCCAGCAGCCCCCATCACCTTCCATGGCCTTTGGCAGTCTGCAGTAAAAACAGCCGCTCTCCTCTGAGCCGTGCACGCAGGCAGGCGGCTGCCGGCACCAGCTGGGCAGTGGGGCTTTCTTTTTCAGTTTATTGCGTGGCATCTATTTTAGCAAGTAGCTGCTCTCGAGAGGTTTTGCTCGTGGAAACACCTGCCCTCTGCTGAGCTTGCCCCAGCCAGCCCCTGGGCTCTGCAGGCAGCCGGTGCTCCCACCCTGCTCTGCCCCTGTCTGGCAGAGTTTGTGTCTCCCCACGAAGCCCACAGCCCTCAGTCCCTCACTAAATTTGTTATGCCTCAAAACTGGGTCTTCCCATGTCACTGCAGGGGGTCAGCTGGGCCCTCTGCCTTCTTTAGGGGCATTTAAACCGAAACTTGTTTGGAAAAAGGGATTCACATCCTCCCCACGGCCCGTGAAATGAACAGCTCCAAACTGCAGGTCCCAGGGTGGGCTTATGCCTTGCTTCAGCTGCATTAGATCTTTTATAATGTAGGTCCGGGCACCCCACAAAGGGGCCTCCAAGGTGGAGCTGTGTTCTACAGAGACATAACAACATACCCTCACAGCTGTGGAAGCAGCAAACATGCTATGGGGAAACTTGTTCTGGCTTGGGGAAAGTTCGTGTCCAGCCTCCTTTCTCCATTGCACCTTTGAGCTCCAGCCTGTGGCTCCACACTTTTTTCCAGAAAGAAATATTGATTGTGGGAATGATGGAGCAGGCACTTCAGCAGGGTTCTGCACTGCCCAGCCCCGATCAGCCCTCAACATAGGCAGGAAAGGAGATCCAGGACTTAAGGGGCTCTGATGCTTTCATTTTCAGAGTCGATTAGCAATTCTGGCTGTCTTTATTTGGGGTTCACCTCAGGACAGCTTCAGCAGATCTGGCTTGCAGAGGCTGCAGAGCCCTCCTGCTCTGAGAGTTAAGGCCTTTTCCAGCTTTTCAGGTGTGGAAAAAGAGAGTGGGTGGCTCTGCTGTTGCTGAAAAACGCCATCCAGGAACGCAGCTGTGCGTGCTCCCTCGAGGCTCTCCCTGCTGCAGTTGGCCTCATCCTCCTGCTGCTGGCTCAGCAGCGTCCTCCAAGAGCTGCCATGGTCCACAAGCAGTGACAGAACAGGTTCTGTGTGTCACAGCTGTGTCCTCTGTGGGATGCGTTCAGGCCAGGGCTGGGATGGGTGGCTGCAGCATTAAACCCAGTTTAAGGAGGTCAGGGAACCAGCTAAGCACCCTGTGATGAGACCTTGGTATCTGACAACTTATAATCAAGTTTATCCTGCTCCCACTCTCTTCAGGCATGGAGTCTGGTGGGAAGAGTGCCAGGGGAGAGTGGAGAAACAACCATGGTCAGTCATTTTCTCACTACTTCAGTCATTTCTCACTACTTCTTTAGCAAGCTCTCACGAATCCTCTCTCATTAAGACCAGCACCCAGACAGAGGCTGGAGGACATTAAACATCCTTTCATGGAGGCAGCAGCCCCTCCATGGATGGCAGGTCCTGTCTCTCACCTAACTCTCCTCCTGGAGAGCCTGCTTCCCTCCTGGCAACCTCCCCAGGCACTGCCACAGCTCGGGGATGAAAGACCCTTCCCCGGTGCACCCACAGAGTTTCACAGAATATTCTGAGTTGGAAGGGACCCACCAGGATCATCCAGTCCAGGTTTCTGGCACCCACCATCCCCACTGCAACCCCGTGCCACCTACGCGCCGCTTTGCCTCAGACACGCTCGCAACAACTGGTCTGTGCCCTTTTGCCTCTGAAAACAAAGCTGTGGGTGATGGTGAAAAGCAGTGAGATGGAGGGAAGGAGTGCAGGACTTCAACTTGCCTCTCGCTGTCTCTCTGGCTGCTGGGTCGAGCTGTTTGCTTAGCCAGCCCTGGGATGGTGCAAACCAGCCTGGCTGCCAATTGACGTCAGAGGAGCGCTGGTGGTTTGCGCGAGCTCAGGGACTGCCTCTGCTCAAGGTGGGTTTCCAACACCACACAGAAACGTTCAAATCCCCCCACTTCCCCTCCCGCTGCTCCAGGAAACAAGTGCCTTATTTCATTCATTGGCTGGTTTGGTTATGGCACGAATCCCGCCCATATTTTGGCTAGTTGGATGTTTGCTGAGGACCGAGCAGCACAGATAATACCAGCAAAGAGCAGGGCAGTGAAAAAAAGAGGGGGAAAATAGGGTGAAGCCAAGTTTAATCTCCTCTGCCTCAGTTTGTGCCACATGTTTGCAGACAGGATGAAAGCCATGTATTTTTTTCTTCTCACATCGCCTGCAATGTTTTTGAGGCTTGTGAAAAAGCGAGATGCTGAGTTCCTGCCATCCTTCTTCTCTTCCTCTTCAAATCACTGTGTGTGAAACGTGTCTGGGCTGAGGGAGTTCGTTTGAACTGGGTGCATTTCCTCTTGACTGCTCAAGTTTTCCTTCAGCCACTTTACTTTTATTTTGTGTTACGCTGATTAGCTGCAACCCCCCTGTTTTCCCTTGCCTCCATTCGGATTTGACAGTGACAATGTCAGTACATTTTCCCTAAGCCCAGACCAATGCATTTAACTGCAGCATACCTTTCCAAACCTGGAGTGATTCCTATGGGGTGTGCTCAGAGAAGTCAGTGTATCAACTTCCATCAGCTTTGGGTCAGGCCTGTGCTCCTGAATCAGTCCTTACGTGTTGCCGCCAATCTCTTTAAGATTGGCCAAAACAAACACGCTTCGGGTGAGATCAGTGCACAGACCATCACGTGAAAAGCTCTATGATAACAACTGACTGTGTGTTTGCTTTCATATGGCATTGACTCTTATTTCCCTGATTATTTTTAGTCTTCAAGGCTGTTCCTTAATCAACCCACTTTCTTTAATAGCTAGTGTTGACTCTAGTGTGCTGCAGCAGGGCTAATCATGCTTTCTATTAAGGATGGGAAATATTGGTTAGCCCACAGCTAGAAGCAAGTGAGAATGTATTTCCTACATGGGCTGATCCACCACTGAACTGAGCACAAACTTTTCATGCATTTCGGAGGCCTTGAATCAGGTCCGTATACAGCCACCGAAAGAAAAACTCCATCAGGCTCCAAACCAGCCCAAACCAACATATTCCTTTTACTGGAAAAGCCTTACAGTAAGATGTGCCTTGCTCAGAAAAAGACAAATCAACAAAATCTTTATTCCTCTTCTACTCTACCTGCTTTTTTTCCTCAGAGGGTGAGGATTTGTGGCCCTGAAACTGTCCAGAGATGAGGAGCAGAGCTCCAGCTGGAGTGAACAGCATTCCCATACTTGAGAGAGGAGGTGAGGGAGAAGACACACCCCCAGCAGGCTGATTTTAAAGAGTACAAAAGCCTTTGAAGCTGTTTGGAAACGTGGGATATTACAGTAAATTCATGAGGAGGTGACTGTTAAATGGAACATGCCACCAGGTTTTGTATTTTGACACGCAGGGGCTGCTTGCACGGAGCCCACAGACCCGGTGCCTTTTGCAGAGCTGGAGGAGGATGTGCCAGGAAAAGTCCCATGTCTTTGGAAAATGGAGAAGCAAGAGAATCACTGAAACCTGGGTGGAGCAAGTGAGGAAAGTTTTTTTAAATATAAAGTGGAAATGCAACTCCTGTTAATTCAGGAGTGCAGACTTGCCAGCTGAGATCCTAGAATTTCCTTTTGCGGAATCTGCAAACAGTAGCCTTAAACAAATACATATGGATATATGAGTACAGCACATAAACTGCCCTTCCCCACACCCCAGTCCAACCAGGTTGCAAATTTAATTCCTTTGGTGACAGCAAAGTCTGCCAGCAAGAAGCCTGGGTGGCTGGGCCCCCACCTGATGCAGTCCGGGAGACTTGGACCACTCAGAAGGAGCCCATGGACAAATACACTAATTTTCATGTTCCTGACCTAGCAACATCTTGGATCATGAAAACCCAAGGTGTTTAGGGTGCCTGATTTACAGTGGTTTATTTTCTGTACTGCTTCACTGTTTCTCAGCGTGTCAGCAGCAAAATGGGATTGGGAGGCTTTCAGTTTTCCCTCAGCTCCCCTTAGTTCCCCTCACGTGCCTGCTGCTTGCCTGCCTGGATTTGCAAGGTGGAAGGGAAAGTGTAAATGTCTATTTTCTTTTCTTTTCAGTGTGATTGTTCCCTGAACTATCCTACCAAATCCCTGGTGACCAGTATAGTCTGTATAAACAGGAATAGCTGCAGGGCTTGGTTGACTTGGTCGCATTATGGATCTGGGCCACCGGCTTCCCCTGCCCTCCCTGGCTCAGCACTAGCAGCTGTGGAGCTGGAAGAAAATGTCCCAAAAAAAGACATGAGGGTGGCTTTCACACCCCTCTGCATGTGTGCAGAGCTACAGCTCCAGTGGTGATGCTCCCAGCCAGCCCTGATGGAGGACAGATCAGGAAAAGGCTTCCTCTCATCACAGCTTTGGTAAAAGAGAAATCCCACACTGAAGTGAGGAGAAATCCCTCTTCAGTTGGCTTTGGGCCAATTAAAAAAACTTCTCTTCACACAGCCAGGAGAGTGAAATGGGGTTAAAAAAACCTGCCTTGCTCAAACCTCTCATTTCCAGGACAATCAGGGCTCTTGAAGCCGAGGGCTGCCTTAATCAGTGTCGCTCTCCATATCTCCTGTAACTTGAGGTCAGCCTTGTCAGCTTGTCACTCATAATTCCTCTGACTGAAGGAGAGGTGTGTATCAAACCACCCTCTGCAGGTTATTTTCCCAGCTCAGGCTGGCTCCTGCTCACATTTGGTGGCTGGATCTCAGGTGTCCATGCCAGGCAGGAATACCTGGGTGCATCTGGATGAAGCAGAGGGTCACTTGTGAGCTTTGGGTGGGTCTCAGCTCCACGCCCTCTCTGCAGCCAGTCACTGCAAGCTGGCCATAGTGGCTGTGCTCTAACGTGAAGAAGGTAATTTATGGAGTGGGAAAACATTGTGGTAACAAATTAAATTGCCTGTATCTTCTTTAAAAAGAAAGGAAAAAGAAAATCCCCAGCTGCCCCCCTAACAAGTCGGAAGTTTAGATGAGCCTTTCAACTGTTTGCTTGGACAAAGATATGGAAACCAGGTACCAAAACCAAAAGAAAAATGTACCCCGGTCTTTGCAGATACAATCATTGCTTATAATTGACTACAGAGGCAATTTAGCAGAGGATAAACGCTGCTGAGTAGTGATTACAGGAGGCAGGAGTGGTGACCGGGAGGGGAAACTGCAGAGACCTGAGATGAGCTAACCCACAATTCATCTTCTTGGAGCCCTTGCTGCAGGTGCTGCAGTCCGTGCGCGGATGAACTCGGGCAGATGTCGGCGGAGGGTCCGGCACTGCCTGACGTGACACAGGACAGGGCTCCCACGCTCCTCAGAACAGCTTGGCCCAGCCTTGGGATTCATGTTACAGGCCGGCATCGGGAGACATCCCCGACTTGAGCCGCCTGAGCCCGGCAGGGAGCGGCGGGTCCCCGGTGCCTGCCGTGCCACCCGGTGCCTTAAGGAGGCTTCGGGACTGAGCTGCGGTTGTTCCTCTGCACCTCCCTCGAATCCCCCTAAGCCAACACCCTTCGCTAAGACCGAAAAACATTTTCCAGACGCAAGCATGTGTACGTGTGTGGGTGGGTGGGGTGCAGGGGACTTATGAAAATTTCAAGGGGAGGTATGACATCCTGGCTTTCTAAATATAGGGGACCCGAGCTGCGGCTCCTCTCACACGCTACCAGCGTGCTTTCTCTTTCGAAAGGTCCCCCCCCCCGCTCCAAGCAAATACTGCACTGGCTGGTAGCGTGGAAAAAAAAAAAAAGAAAAAAGAGGGAAAAAAAAAAAAACTAGAAAAAAATTAGTCCTGCGAGCTGATTGCAGTTCCCAGCGCTCTGGTGCAGAGCTGTTGTTCAGGCAGAGCTCCAAGCGGTGCCCACGCGGAGCGGGCCGGGCCAGCGCGGCGCAGATGGCCGTCACGTGAAGGCGGTGGTGGCACCAGTGGGATGGTGGCAGCCCCAGTGTGGGGCCAGCACCCGGCGGCGCTCTCCCTTCGCCCACCAGCCCCTGTCCTTCCAGGGTCAGCAGGGGAGGGGAGAGAGGGGAGCAAACCCTGGCGGGGCTGAGAATGTGACATTTTGGCTCCACGTCTCGGTTCCCTTTTCGCTGCCGTTACTGTTGCTCCGGTATTTGCATAGCACAACACCAAGACAACGCTCAGAGCCAGGGGAGAGTGGTAGCTGCTGCTTCTCCTTTTGAAAAAGCAAGCAGTTATCCATGCGACACCATCACTCTCTGCGTGTGCTCCGGGTGGAGGAGGAGGCGTGACACCGGGGGGTTGTGGCCTTTGGATAAGTTCTGCAGGGCTGAATTTAATCGAGACTGATGATCTTGAAGCCAAGCTATGAAATCCAAGGGAGAGTTATATCCCAGTAATAGACCCTATTAGAGGGTCTGAGCACAGTCTATAGAAAGGATCTCCTCTCTATTAAATTCTCTAGGGCTTGAGTTCCCATTTACACAAAGGGCCCTTTTAGCTGTGTAAAATGGTCATAAAGTAGGTGTAAAAATGATTGATGCCATCTTTACAACCCCTTTGCACTGGGAAAACGGGGTAAAGTGGCCAGGGTGCAAATGAGAATCACACCTGGGTTTGTGAGAGTAAATTACATCAAGCCCTTTGCAAATTCTGTGTGTCCATAGAGATTTTAATCCACCCCTTTCAGCAGAATTCACCTAGAAAATAAATTTCCCAGGCTTAAAAAAAAGGTTTTCTTCTTCAATACCTCTGTCCTTTCCAAGCCTTTCTAGTCCCAGTCTTTCTCCTGGTGCAGTCCATGTGGACTCTGACACCAGGAAAAGGCTGGAGGGTGTCTGGATATGCTGTGGTAGGTGAAAATCCTTTAATTAATACTTTCCAAAATACTTGATCTGAGCAAAATACCTGTTGCAAAACAATACCCAGGGGGAAAACCAGTTCCAAAAGCTCCCGTGCCCGTTTCCCCATCCCTCCTGTTTTGATTTTATGCTCTTGAGATAAAGAGGAAATAAAGAAGTTAATCTTCGCTAGATCAAAATGCCCCATATTTATTCATAAAGCATATAAAACGCCAACGGAATACATGATGAATATTGCTTTCTTCCAGAGCAAAGGGTTAAGTTGCATCGTGCTGATTAGTGAAGCCGTGGAGGGTGTGCTGATAAGGAGGTGCGCAGCTCGTTAAGTGGAGCAGGCTCTGTTATCCACATGTCCCTTCTCCCCCCCCCATCCGCCCGCTGAAGGCATTTGCAGTGGCTCTGGGATCATCCCCCTGGTGTCTTCCGTGCCCCAGAGCAGTCCCAGCAAATTTAAGCCCGGAGATGAGCAGGTAGAGACCAGGAAGCACGAGCCCAACCTCCCTGGGAGCCCAGCACCTGGGAGGTGGTGGGAGACAGGGAGTGAAAACATGTGGGTGAGATGGAGGTCAAAGGATTAAGGGGACAAAAGGACGGCTCTGGTGGAAATGCCGCTGGGCCAGCGCTGACAACCCGTCTGCCACAACAGCTCGGGCTGCCAGCCTGCACTGAGCACACCCTGAGCTACACTGCTGCACACCAAGCTGTGTTCTGAACACGAGGAACATTTGGGATGGGCAGGGTGGGAAGCACACCCTGCTCTGCCAGCAGAGCCTTCCCTTCGCCAGCCGTCAGGGCACAGCGCACAGTGGTGAGGGAGCCCCAAAAGCTCAGCTGTCATTCAGCCTCCCTTTGATCTCTTTCTTGTTATCTTTTTTGGGATGAGAAGCACCCACATCTTTGGCTGGAGGGAGGGGCAGGTGCACCAAGGGTCGTGTAGATGGGAGGAAGGTATATCCTCCGCCCCACACTTGCACAGAGAACACGGCTGGAGTCGTGGGAGGGATGGGGGACAAACCAACACTCGAGCACAAGCAGCAGGTGAGAGCCTGCCCTAGGTACCCATCTCTTATGGGAGGATGGTCCTGGCACAGGTCCACGAGGGCTGTGCTGGCAGCATGTCCCACCAGAGCTGTGGTAGATGGGCTGGTTCCTGTGATATCCCGCACAGATGACCCGATGCCGGCACAGGAGTCTTGCATCACCAACCCCCCTGCAGGCTCCGCTGCTTGCCCTGAGCATGCCTGGGAGCCAGGCTGAGGACTTCAGATGGGTGGTGATGTGTAGGCACCCTTGCAAACGTGCCCTGCAGTCAGGCTTATGAGTGATTGGTACTTTGGGGCACATAAAAAAAGGCCATTTGGAAGCTGATCTCAAAAACCTTCATCTGCTAAAGCTCCTGGCTTTGAGGCTCAGCAGAGAGCACCTTGGTGATGCTGTGTCTACTCTAGAAGCATTTCCATGACAAAAACTAGAGCCCACACACCCAACAGCGTTGCAGGTGAGACTTCACTACCCTGTGATCTTCTGCCCCTGGAGGTATGCTGGTCTATCCCTGGGATGATGTGTGATCACCATATGGAAGAGAGTTTTTGGGTACTATTAGAGTTCCTTAGACAACAAGGTTTTGCCAGACTGGGTTTTTGACTTCCTGATGGCTATTTTTGCTGCAGAAGCAGAATGGGTTTTTTTCTCCTTTGAAGCCTTATATAATTTTCATTTTCTTCCTCCTTGCTAATGATTATGGCACGGTTTTTCTGGCATGTGATTGCTCCGCCCCACCTCAGAGACACCCTTGCTCTGGCCAGGATCGGGAAATCCCTAATCATGGCAGGATGTGAGCACCAGCTGTCTTGCTCTTGCATGGCTATGTATCAGCAGGCAGTGCAAAATGCTGCCAATTCAGAATTGCTCCTAAATTAGATGTCCATGCTGTGCAAGTGGAAATGACGGTTCAAGGGACAAACCAATATAGTCATCTTGGTATAAGGCTAATAAGATGTAAAGCACTTCTAGAGCTGCACTTTCAGGGTGAAAAAGCACTGTTTGAAGGTGCTTTGTTTTCCTATGCTCATTAAGAAATCATTATTCTTTTGCCCTCATGATTATAGACTATGTCTTTGGGAGACTGGCAGTCTCTTCTTGCTTCCCTCCCTCCACCCCACTTTAAAAACATTCATTGTTGCAGGGATATGTCTTTCAGGGCTGTTGGCCCAACTCCACTGCTGGTGTGTAAGGCTGATTGTCTTCAGAGGAGCTACACCAAAAATGCATTTGGCCTTTTGTGCCTGGAGTATAATTGGTGGAACTGGCTAAAATCCGGGTTTGTGAGCCTGCCGTTACAGCAAGGTCAACGTAATTTTCAGCACGATTAGTGATTTGGGGTCCTCCAGTTTAGGAGCGCAACTCAAGGTTCTTTAAACTTATCTTTCCTCCCAAACTTCAGAGATCTGCCTGGGGTCTCAAGCAGGGCCCACCCAATCACCATTAATCAACTCACCCATATTGTTTATTAGTAATTGGGTTAGGTAACCTATATAATTAGTCACTCTGAAAAGTCTTATGTATATTTTATATGGCAGCCACCAATATATTCACTTTCCTCTTGGTCTCACCCTCCATTTGAAGGGGTCTTGACCTCCCTTATAACTTTTCCAAATGCTAAATTCCCGTCACGTCAGTGTGGATTACACTCAGAGCATCAAGATGTGATATATTCCTTAAGCATGATCAGCATAGTTATAATTAAGCAGTTTGGATAAGATCCTTATCTGGTGGAAATCAGTGTAGCTTCTCTGAAGGCAAGAGGGAAATGGATCCTATTTTTCTGTAGCCCTGCAGACGAGTTCCTAATGATTATATCTATGGCTATTAAAGATCCTCTTTGGTGATTATTTGTACAGCTGCATCTTTAGGACTTTGTGACCTCAACATAATCTCACAAGAGACCTTTTTGCCAGAGCAGCCGTATGAAATGATTGAAAAATATATTCGTTAAAACCGCATGAAGGTTTTTCCTTGTCAAGAGCCTTACAAACCCTCATCCATCCGCGGTGCCCACGATGGCAGCACACCGACATTCCCCATTCCCTGGTCGCAACTCCCTGCCAGCCCAGACCCTACACTTGCTGTTTCTGGCCTTGAGCAGCGGCAGTCAGAGGGTGGAACCGAACGCCCACGTAGAAGACCTGGTATCTGTGTTTCCACATCACGAAGCACGTCAGGAGGCACACCAGGGCTGCCACCAGGTTGAGGGCCATCTGCAGGAGCAGGTACAGGTTGAGCGTGCTGGTGAGGCTGCCACAGTCAGCTGCGTCCTGGTAGGTGAAGGTCCTACCCAGGGGATCCGCAGTGTCCAGTTTGCACTGGCAGGACTCGAGGACGGTGTCGCAGGTAAATTTTGTCATCTGCAGATAGTGGTGCGCAGCAAAAGCCACCGCCAAAACACAGGCAACCAGCCCCAGGGCACTCAGGAGAAAATACATCAGCTGAAAGAAAGGGACAAACGAGAAGATGAAAGCGGTTTTTCCAGCTGCACAGAGGCTGAGGGATGCACAAGGAATGCATGCACATGTGCTTTGCGGGGAGGGCATGCGTTCAGTGGACTATCTGGAGATTGGGTGCTTCAAGACAGCTTATGATGCCCAGTTCAGCAGGTCAACTGAAGAACTAGTAATTCTGCCTTGCATATTTTATATGAGTATTGCCTCACAATTTTGAGACCAAGAAATTGGTGTCTCTACACAGCCAGAAGCTGTAGAGAGAGTGGGAACAACTTCCTCTACCATTGAACCTGCACTGATGAGACTCGTAGTCATTAGCTGAGATAAATTAGTGCAGTTGCCTTGAAGCAGAGCTGAGCAGACTGAGGCTTGGGCTGACATCTTATCCCAGGCTGTGCTGAGCAGTAGGTGTTTCTGAAACTTTGCTCATGTGTTACTCCCAGCTCTGGGTTTGCATGCCCAAACAAATCTGATTTATACTTGCAAATCAGGCAAGCGAGGCAGCTGATCTCCCGCTCGTGGCCCGCTGAAGGCAGCCAGCCTGCTTGCTTCCCAGGCCCTGCTGTGGAACAGGAATGCCAATCTCCACAGGAAAGTGAATGCTGTGCCCAGCCTCCTTCCAAAAGTTGCCCCATAAACATGGAGAAATCTTTCACAGGCGTGAAGGAGCAGCAAGCGCCTTTCGTCTCCCAGTGCTACGGCGTGAGGAGGACGAGGGTCTGCTCGTGACCTCCACTGCTCCTTACAACAGCGGCAGCTTGAAAATAGGGTGGCTGTTACCAAGGGTAGCTCTGCAGAGTCCACCCCCAAAACACACGGCAACTGGCAGCAACTCAGAGCCTTTGACACTCCGGGATGCACCTGAGAGTTTTGGATACCAGCACATATGGACTTCCCTTGCTTTTGATAGCTGGAACTGGCAGTTGCTGCACTGCATGCAAAGTATGTGTGAATGTATATTAAAATCATATTCTGTGTTGAGCCAAAATAGCGTTTTTGGTTCTGTTCAGCACTGTAAAAACATTTATTTTTCTTGGCATCTTATCTGTCAGACACATGGCATGGTTGGGAATCTGTTATTTTAAACAGCAGCTTCTCTCTCTCTCTCTCTCTCTCTTTAACCTCAATACTGCAAGCAAAATATCAATATAAAAGCATTTTTTATGACCTTGAAACTCCAAGTATGTATGTCTTGATAAAATTCACACTCCTGGTGTATTTGTCTTATATCTACAGTGTGAATCAATCTTCTATTCAGTTGCCAGCTTGGAAAAAAAAAAGTATTTGGGCTTATTGCAGGTCCTGAAGCACTATATACATTTTTCTCCTCATATCACCGAATTCTTACAGAAAGGTTTGAGTTTCCAAGACTTGGCTACTATTCAATCTAATGACTTCCCCTGCAGCCTTAAACCAAGGGCAGCTTCAAAATGAGGGTGGCTCTTACTAAATGCAATTACTTTACCCCTGCAGCTTCCAAGGCAAAGGTCCATGGGAAAGGTGCAGCTGGAAAATGAGGCCACCTCCTCATGTAAAGCTCACAGAAGATTGAGTGGTGCTGATTGATGGACCCCCCCCCCCAAAACAAAGATGTGGTAATTCATAAGCTCATGGCATTACTTTAAAAGATGGTGCAAATGTGTTTAGTGGGGAAAACAGAAAATGGGCAAACATGTTCTGTGAGGTAGAAGTCCTAGTGGGCTGGCTGGAAGTCCCTGGATTCAGCCCAGCAGAAGACAGAATCAGGCCTCCCTAATAAATGAGGTACTAAGCCAAGGCTACACGATGTGCCTGATGCTCCCTTGGCAGGTATTTGATTTAGCTGCCAGCTTCTGTCCAAAGTCAGGACACAACAGCATGGAATCCGCAGCCTAAGCCATGCTACAGATACAGTCAGCGAGAGTCTGCCTGTTGTGTTCCTAAAAGGAAGGAAATCTCAGCATCCAAATGCACAGGCAGCTCTTAGAGTAATCCTCAGAGGCAAACAGAGATGCGTGGAGGACACAGGGCAATTTCCAAATAGCTTATTATTCTCACAAGGTGTTTGCAGAGGAATCTCTCTGTGAGCTGCTGAAAATGAACGCATTTCCAAATATCAAAGGTGAGGCGAATGCAAATAGTGCCTGTGAGGGAGTACAAGACAGTGAGTGCTGAGATCCCATCAGCAGATTAATCACATGCCAGACCTAGAGGCAACTTCAACATCACAAACCCTACTGCGTGGTGGGCTCTGCCCAGGAACCAGAACTTGCCACTGGAAAACTGGTTTTCAAGAGCCTCAGAGAAACAGGCTCTGTGATTGCTGCTTAAATAGAAGGAGAAAAGGGAAGCGGGGACAGACAGTGTGTGGTGAGGTCAGAGCACGGCAGCTCATCCTCCTTCAGGTTCCTCATATGGGGAAGAGACATTTTAGCAATATTTACTGGCAGTAGTTTTGCTCCATGGCTAAAAGAAACAACTAATCTAAGATGGGTTGAGTTCCTTATGGAAAAGGATTCTCACAGTTATCGGAGGTGGAAGGAGGAGGTTTGCAGATGCGGATCAGGGGACTCCTTTTGAAGGTGGTGGCAGTGGCTCAGGCACAAGGCTGTGCAGGGAACAGGAACCGTGGTGTGTCACGGCGTGGGCTGCGGGGCTGGGTGGGCAGGAGCAGCGGGTGTCACGCTACTGTGGGAGATGCTGTGATGAGGACCACAGGCAGACATTAGCACACAGCCCAGGGAGTCCACAGGATGTCTCAAGAGTTTCCTCTGTGATCCTGCTGTACCCACCGAAGGGCAAATCCACCCTCGCTTTGGGGGGGTCTCCCCTTCTCACAAGCTGCTGTGGGTACCCACAGCAGACTCAGGAAGGGACTTCTGCTGAAAGCAGTCCTCACACCTCCTTCTTTAACAGGATCCAGGGCTCATGCAAGTGTGAAATGAAAGAAGCAGCTGCCAAGAGGGAGGAAGGCATAGAGGACTGCACAGGTCTCCTCCTGTTTTCCACCCCAAGGGAGTCACTCGCAGTGGCCATAGGGTCACCCTGGGGGTTGACTAAAATCCCCAGGCCAGTATGTGTGTGATCCTCTTCCCGAGTGATCACTGGGCTATGCAAGGTATTTCAGAGTGCTTATTGCACTCCAGGGAAGCCCAGCCAAGATTTCCTTGTAGGATGATGCTTGGCAGCCCTGTGCAGCTTTGGTGGGAACCAGCCACTAGTGTGAGGACCTGGGCTGGGGAGCAAGTCCCCAGAAGGACAGTGAGAGCAGATAGGGCTGAACTTGGTGCTGGATTAAACATCAGGCCGCCCAGGAGGAGAGAACAACCCATTGAACAATTGGCTTTGTCTCATGATTGTAATCTTGCATCCTCAGCCTCCTGGAGGAACAGCTAATGTTGGGTTTTAAGTTCAGGGACAGATTTTAAATCACATTTGAAGATTTGAAAAGTGATGCTGGAGATGTAGATGAGTCCTATGAGATCAAAACCCTGGAGGGGACTTTTAGCTCCTACTTTGTTAAAATACCACATGGCCTGCAGCCAGAAGCCATTTGTCCTGAGAGGCACTGTGGGATAAGGAGCTCCCAGAGGGGGCATGGGACAGGAGAAGTGAACAGCCCAGCAGTGATGGAGTTCTGTGGCATTCTGCAATAGGAAATTGCTGGGAAGGGGCATTCTGGGGTGGAGAGTGCTATGGAGGGGCTATTGACTGAACCAGAAGTCTTTCAGGGGAGATTTCTAGCTCTAATTCTGCCAGGTGATGAGGAGTGACCCGCTTTTACATCACCTGGGGAGCAATTTAAAAATTTAAAAACGTTTATTTTCTTAGGCGGCGGTGGGGGGGGGGGGCGGTGGCTCACACTCCTCCCTGCCAGGGTGGGCGGTGTTGCTGAGGGTGGCAGAGACACCAGGGCTGCCCAGCCCGACACGCCGTTCCCGAAACGAGGGATGACTCCCTTCCTGCCTGGATGCCAAGTTCAATTTAATGCCGCAGGGCAGGCAGTAAAGAGCCTGGCGTGGCAGCTCCCGCCCAGCCCAGCAGCTCCCTGGGCAGCCGTAACACTCAGCCTGGGGGTGTAAAGGTGACGGGGCGAGAATGAAAAGGCAGTCAAAGGGCAGTAACAATTGTTCTTCTTCTCCCTTTCTTTATGTAAGTATGGGAGAAGCTTGAGAAAGTCACAAAAGGCGCACCGGGGTCTGATTTGTAAGGGAGGGCTCGTGCCAGGATTGGGAAAGCTGCTCCTTGCATTTTGTTTCCTTCTGCCTTTTCTCGGCTAATAATCACTGTTATTTTGTGCTGCTTGCGTCGGTATTTTTCTCGGTTATTATGTGTCTGCAAAATATTAAGAGCCCTGAAAATTACAATAACAAGGAGAAATAGTCCAGAAAAAATGGTGTTAAAAGCAAGCATTCTCAGCCTTGCTGTTCTAGTCGCTTACCAGCGTCAGCAAAGCAGCTTTGGAGGCAAAGTTGGGATGTGGTGCATAGTTTCTGCACCTCTCTTGCAGTGCTCAGATGGGAATTAGCTTTGTGGGAGAATGCATAGCTCCGTGCTTTCCTAGTACTTTCCCATTAAAAATTAAAACTTGATTTAAGTGGATGCATATTATGCCACCCTACTTCTTACTCTGCTCACTGTCTCTACTTCATCTACTCAAACTCTCAATCTTTCACTGAACACTGCCCAAATTATTCCAGCTTTGTCTATCTGAGTCTCCTTGAAATTCCTAAAAATGGCAAATAGAATGCTATCTTGTTCTGATGATTTGAAATGTTTGTTATTAGAGTTTCCCCTTTATAGGCTACAGTTTCTTCCTTGGCTGCCTGGAAAGTATCAGAAAACCATTCTTGCATTTCAGGTGCATTCTCACTTCATTTCCTGTGGTCTTAAAAATATCCCCTTGCACCAACTGTTCTGATTATATTTAATGACATAAGAAACAAAAAAAGCGTTCAGAAAAAGTCAAGGTACCTTTACTGTGAACTGCACACACGTCTTCTCATCGGGTTGGTACGAAATACAAAGCATGACAAATCCCACTAAGGACACCAGACAGACCTGCAAGGGAAAAGATGGAAAATGTGTCAAGGTAAAAAAAAAAAAACCAAAACCAAAACCTACAAAACACAAAAATACTTTTCTTTGTTTTTTTTTTTTTTTTTTTAATTTCAAGCCAAAACACCGTTCTGTGTAGCAGGGCCTTAACTCAAGAAGCAGCATGGAAGCAAAGTCATCAAAGACATAGCCCAGCAATAGCCTCTAGGATGTTTGTCGAGTTTTTGTCCGTACAACTAACTATCAAAAAAGAGCAAAAGGCTTATGAAGGCTTGCAAGCCCAAAGAGCACCACCCCATGTACCTCTGGGTACTTATAGGGTTTTTATGTCACCAGTGCAAGTTGTAAATCACTAACCAAAGCTGCTGCTGGATAAGAGGCAGCACAGTTTATAGCAGAGGTTTTCACCCTCTCCTGGAGTGGACACCTTACTTACAAGACATCTATCTCCCCTGCAACCTGAAACTGTGTTTTAGCCCCGTGGCAGTAATTGCTGAAGGTTAACAGTAATGGAGAAGTATTTATGCACTTTATTATTCATTTGGCTGTCTTCATTATTAATTCTGGATTTATTTGCAGGAGCAGATGCTCACAGGTAGGCATTTTCCAGCCAAGTAAGGAGGGAAGATCCTGCTCTGAGGAGCTACCCCATTAAATATGATTTGCTTAAAAATGGGGGGGACACTGGGTACCCCCCACTGTGCTTTTCCAGTCAAGAGGCCTGAAGTTGTGTCAGGAGAGGTCTAGGTTGGATATTAGGAAAAGGTTCTTTCCCCAGAGGGTGGTTGGGCACTGACCAGGCTCCCCAGGGCAGTGGGCACAGCACCAAGGCTGACAGAGCTCCAGGAGCTTTTGGATGATCCTCTCAGGCCCATGGTGTGCCTCTTGGGGATGGTCCTGTGCCGGGCCAGGAGTTGGACTTGATGATCCTTGTGTGTCCCTTCCAAACTCAGCAGATTATATGATTCTGTGATTTTGTGAGCATGTGATTTAGGAGCATCTTGGTTATAAATGCTATTAAATTCTCAGTGACTACACCAAGATTCTGTATTTTTCTACCTTCTTCATTTTACTCTGGGAGTTTGGAAGAGTCACTAATTTGAGATTTTCTGCTTTCCCAGAGCAATGGGATTTACCCTCTTGGGCCGGACCCAGGTGGGGCTATGCCATGGACTGCAGGGCTCTGTCCCAGCCCCATCCCTATCCCCACCTGCTCACTGCATGTGCTGTTCACTTCCAGATTTCCAGTGCTTGACCTGCAGTGAAAAATGCACAGCTGTCCTTTTAGACAGCAACAGCTAAACACATCTCTTTCACGATCTGATGTACAAAATACCAAACTTTTGGTGCCTGGATTGCTGGTGTAAGGCCCAAGACACCAGCCTTGCAAAGGAAGAGTAACTCTCAACACACAGAGAGAGCTGTTCCCTCAAGAACCTGTGTGATTAATAACACTTTTCCCCATAAAGTTTTATTTCATGTCATTTCAGTAGGACATGAATAGGAAGTATTGCCGGAGAACATTTCTAAAGAAAGCATCAGTATTATTTACTCCTTTCCATGTCATGTGTATTTATATTCTGGTCCTGTGACTTACACACTGCCTCCAATTTATTTGTTTCTTTCTTTTTATTGTTGACAGCCATGGCTGACAGGGTTGTCGGGGGGGAAAAAACAACCTTTCTTGTCAAAGGTCCTTCAGTGCTGGTTTGTTTGGGTTTTTTTTGCCCTGTAGTGGTTCTATCTGACTCAACCATGTTTTATTTCTCAGGATTAATCGCCTATGTCGTTGGTCCTTTGCACTGTATATTAATCTTTTAATTCAATTAACATACCCATAACACTTAAATCTTAAGGAGATCGTATCTCTAGTAATATCCAAATGATAAAATTCCCCAGTGGCAGTAGTGGCTGAAGGAAAGAACCTGCAGCGAGAACTAAAATAAATAATGCTTAAATACACTCGCTTAAAGTCACATCCCCCAAATGCATGAGAAATCAAAGGGGCTTCTTACGTCAAAGCTGGGCCTGAGTATTTCCAGGACCTGGTACTGAAGGATCTTGTTATGAGCAATAAATCAAAATTTGCTTTGCCTCAGCTACACTAGTGGGCATTTACACTTGCATGGACTGAGGGCCAGATTTGCCTCCAGGTTACTCCCGTGAGACATCATGGGACTGTTCCCGCTTCCTCGTTCCCGTTCCCATTAAGCCACAGGGAGCCGACAGAGCTGCACTTATTTCCCAGGGCACAACCAGATACCAGCGGTGGAATTTTCTCTCTGCCACCGAGTGCCTCGTACAGCTTTTGCAAAACCCCTGCCAGCTCTTCCAGTGTGGCAGGATCAGACCTCCCTCTTCAGAGAGCTTCCCATACAAAAGGCCCGTCGTCGTTTAGAAGGATTTCCATTCCTGCACGTGCTTGCTAAAGTTCCCCTGGGATTTAAGTAACATACTCAGGGATACTTGAAGAGGCACATTTGTAGAGAGGTATTTATAAAAGATTACACTGGGTCAGGATTTTGGCAAGTCTTGGCCAGGGTATTTCAGAAGGCTTAAGTATTTCTTTTATAACAATATAGCAACATTTTTTTTTTTTAAACCATAGATGTGTATTTTTTCTAAGTGGCGGTAAAAAATAACGTTGCTGAGAATTATGACTCACATATGTTTTACATTTCGGTTCTTTAAAGGCAAATTCACTCCTTGGAGGAAACCAAAGTACAGAACATTTATATAGGAAACAGCTTTATGCTTCTATTTTATACATTATTAATAGATCAGTTTTGAATTATACCTGTGAAGTGCAACAGAATAACTATAAAAATCCTCCTGGTAAATATTTTTTAGGACCTGCTAAGTGACTAAAACAGCTGCAGGCACGTTATGGATGCTGTTGATGCTGATTGCTGAGTAGCATTAGGCAATCCTGCGTCCTAGTCCTTCAATAGCCACTGCAATATCCCAGCGTGGAGCATACTTTTCCTATGCCTTATCGACTAAGCACACAACACAAAACGCAACTGAACTTGTTTTAGCACATGCTCGCCACCAATCGATGTGCATTTGTTACACAAATGAAATGGATTCTGTGAGACCCGCAGGACTGGCAGTTAATTAGATCAGCTCCACGGCAAACCCTTATCTAGAAATCTGGGAATCTGCATTTCTATGCTGAGCGAATTTCGACTCTGGTTTATTTCAGGATCCTGTTTCAAAATTTCCATATGGGCTAACACACCCTTTGCTGAATGGGTAGTGATGGGAAAGGTTATCCAAGGAAAGAATTTAATTTTAGGGAAGCGCCGTCTAGAAAAAGACACAAATGTGATACAGAAGTATTTAGGAAAGGTAGGGATTTAATTTTGCTTAAGGCATACCCTATGAAATCCCCCAGGTCATAATCCAGGGAAAACAGCTATTTACTAGTGCTGGCTAAAAAACTGAAGAGTTTATGCTGTACAAAATTTTTAATACTATTTCTTTTCTTGTGGGAAGCAGTAGATATTCCTTCCATTGGGCAGGAATACCTCAGGGCTTAAAAGTGACTTAAGAATGTTTGATTTTTATCCCACAATCAAAACAGGGTTAGAAATTTTCCAGGTTGCTCCCTGTTGAGCCTGTTGTCATGAGAACTGAATCAAGTTTCATCAGGAACGGGACCAGATTTAGGAGTGGGTCCCAGTGGATCTGCCTGGGAGGATCCCTGCTCACGCACATCTGGTCCTGCAAGGACTGAGCACAAGGTGTATATGAGCAGCAGCAGGACCCCACGTGGCTGTGATGAAGATGGTTGTGTATGGTGTGCAATCGGGGGAAATATGAACACGTAGGGCACAAATTTCCGCTGTGGTTTGCACTCGTTATCTTTGCACAGCGACATATTGACGTGGTTTGCTTTTATTCCGACAGATTTCAAAACCACAGATTGCTCTGATCGGTCTCCATCTCTCCCTCAGACACTTGTGAAACTAGTTTTCCTTTTGTTATTGCTACGGTTTCAGCCCAAATGTAGAATAAGTGGTTTTCTGTAGCGAAGTACCTCCTACCCGAAGCGCCTCGAAAACCTTGGCGCGTGAGGCTGGTAAAGCCAGAGGGCTGGAAACATCCACCAAGAAATGAAGGAAGGAGGCAAAAACCTGCTTCGAAGGAGCATCTCGGGTCTAAGCCACATCACAAGGCAGATGCTGCAAACACTCAAAAAGGCACAGTATAGCTCATCTGCTCTTTATATGGGGGCTTGTTAGCAAGAACTCCTGGAGCAACCCTTAGGGACAGAAAGCAGACCTGCTGGAGGACAGTGCAGATATACACAGTGCAAAGCCACACGGCATCGCTGAGACCCACAGGGGGACTCCTCTTGTTTAATAAGAGTGCAAACTCAAACTTCAGGGGGAAAGCTGCTGTTAAGAGAATCAGGAAAAAATTTCCACTATGGACAAGTTATTTTATAGTTGCTCACTTCAAGACACTGTGGATTTTTCTATTTGTAGGGACAAGGGTAAAGAATGATCTCCTGTAGCTGTCTCTGAAGTCTCTGGCTCACCCTCAGAGGTGATACTTGGCTTGATGGCTCACCCACTTTATCAGATATGGCAAAGCTTAGCTCCCGTCTACATCCTGGGAGAAGCCATGTTATCCACGGAACCTAACACTCCCACTGGTCACAGCTTTGATGCGAGAAAGAACATGTCACTATTGGCTTTGTAATTATAACCCTGGATCACCTCTGGTGCCAGACACCTGTACGGGGCCATTGCAGACAGCAGCACTGGAGTTCAGTCACTTTATGAGGTTTGAGGAAGCTGTGAGGAAACTGAGATGTCAGTGGGTGCTGCAGGCAGCTTTCGCTGCCAGCTTTGATCAGCCTCAGGTCAGCCTGGGTCTCACTACCACAGGTAAAAGAAGCCAGTCTGCCACACTGAGGTATTGTGCCTTAATGAGTTTTTTTTCTCCCCTTATAGACTTCTTGTTAAATTTAAAGACAGTCTAGTTGCATATAAATTACTTCCAGAAATAATAGCTGTAATAATAAGGAAAAGCATGTATATTGTGGTTGCAGGCAAAGGCCGTCATCATCTAGGAAATCATTCTCTTAACAGCCATAAAATCCACAATAACTGTCCATCCCTGCCCCGCCTGCAGAATAAAATAATGATGTCTCTACTACAGGTCCCTTCGAGCCATGCAATAACACACCGTGGCAGATGCACAACTTTCTTTTAACTCCTGTAAAGTCATCAAAACCCTGCAAGAATGTTCATAATCAAATGGAATCATATTTTTCCATAATGATCTTTGCTGTTTGGGTCAGGTGCTCAGCAGTGAGAACGGCTCATCGCTTGTGCTAAGGCAGGATTTAATTCCCACAGCAAAGGCTAGGATGGCTTACACAGCCAGGAGCTGCAGCTCCGGTCCATTACTGCTGTTGGGTCAGAAACGCAGTCCTGGGTGAACAAACGCCTGAGGGGACCAAAAAAATAAAATAAAATTAGGATTTCCCAGAGCCAGCAGCGATGTTCAGCCTGAGAAGTGCAGCACGGCTGAGAGCGCCACTTGGGGCCCGACTCGTGTTGTGAGGCGTGTCCGTGGCTGGGAAGCTATGGAAAGCCACCATCTCCATAGTCACGAGGCTACCCAGGCTGAGGAAAACTGCTTGGTTCCCCCCTCCAAATTTTACCTAGGTTTTTGGCACATTTTGCTCATTGCTGGATTATGTAATCCAGCTGGGAATTCTGATTTCCATCCTCTTTCCCCTTCAGTCTGCAGCGAGACCAGGGGCCAAACCACAGAGGTGCCCAGGATTAGACAAGCC
The DNA here is from genome assembly GCA_013396775.1 of Cephalopterus ornatus. NCBI lineage: Eukaryota > Metazoa > Chordata > Aves > Passeriformes > Cotingidae > Cephalopterus > Cephalopterus ornatus. Next base: position 61,935 of record VZRE01015078.1, on the reverse strand, counting down.
CTTGGCCAGGTATCACGCAGACCTCAGGTATGCAGTTACCTTCTCAAACCATTCTTGCAGAACATTAAAACATTTTTTCCCCCCATCGAAGTTTTCCACTCTGTGCCTGATCAAAACGACAGTGTGGATTTGAGCTAACCAATGCATAATTCCTTTTAGAAAACAGTGAGACTTAAAGGCAGAGGGTTCTGAAGAATACAGCTCTGGTGTGACACATATATATAGCTCTAAACAAGCACTGGGAACCTCACCATTGCATATTTTGGGCAGCATACCTCGTTGGATACCATCCAGAGTTTCATATGCTTTGGAGAAAGTTCAATTAAATACCCAAACTTGCAGGCTCTTCCCTCAAACCTTTTGATGTTTGCCCATGGCTAATTGAAGCTAGCCTGTATAAAAAATTGGATGCCTGAATGACTGTAGTTTCCACCACCTGCTTTGATGGCACCAGGTTTTTAGTGTCACTTTTTATTAAAAATCGGTTTCCCTAATAACAAGCAAAAGTTAAAAACCCAGTGAGGCTGTGTAGGAAGCAAAGCCTCACTGAAAGCCACCTCCACAATTGTCAAAAGCAACAACAAAAAAAACCAGCAAGGGGCCAGGGCTAACAAGAAAGCGTCTCTCTCCTTTCAGGCTTTAAAAGAGAACACATTTCAAGGTGGCTTAAAGAGTCAGTCATCCCCCGTATCAGTGTGGAAAGGGATCAGTTGCCTCTTGCTCTAGCTGGGGATGCTTCCCTATTATTGACAGGCACAGCAAATCCCTTCTGCCCCAGAGGAGCACAGGTCTAACCAACCCCAGCTAATCACCAGGACACATTTACCCCAATTTCTAACTTAGATCATGTTATAGCACAGTATTATAATTTTTTTTTCCCCCAGGTGCCTGTATACAATGCTTCATCCTTTCAGCATCTGTCTCACAACCACATTCTCAAGGCTTCACACTTACACACATCACTGTACCCACATTCAGGATGAAAATCCCAACTCCTGGTTTCCCCCTGTTACCATCCTCTACCATTTCAAAGTTCAAATACCTTGCACCATTCCCTGATCCAGCCATGCAATGCACTCTCTTTCTTTCCATATCTCCTGCAAACTGCCTCTCACAACTGGATTTTCCAGCCATCATGGGATTGTCATCTCACCTCTCCTTGTCTGTGAGATTCTCCAAGCAAAGAATTTTTTTCCTTTGCTGAAGGTTTTGCCTTAAGTCTTTTTAAAGGTTCTTAAAAAAAAATTATAGTAACTTACAGAGACATAAACATTTCTGACTCCACGTAAATGACGATTGATTAAATTGCTTTTTCACTTAAAATTCTGCCTGCCTTTTGCACCACAGAGCAAAGCACCACATCAGCCTTACTCCACCAGGGCAGAGAAGCCAATGCTTGAATGCTGATGCCAAAAGACAACTAGCCATGTCCACCTTTGGAGTAAAGTTTAGAGCCCTTCTGGCCTGAGGAAACACTTGGGGAGACGGAGAAGGGCCAGAGCAGGGAGAAGCATCAAGCTCCTGGGCTGGGGGCTCAGCCCACGGCAGACCTTTGGAGATGCTTTTTGCAACAAAATCAGTGACAGCTGGAGCCACAGTTGCTACCTTGAGCTACTTGAGGAACAGGGTTTTTTATATGTTTTTAAAAGTCCCCATTTTATGAACATCTACACATATATTTATATTTAAAATAACTTTCTGATAGAAAGAATAAACACCCTGGACATTCATCTCTGATGAACACTTCCATAACTTTCTTAACTGCCTGAGTCTGCAAAACAGGGCTGGAAGGGATTTTGCCCATGAAAACTCTGATACTCTCCACTTTTGATCACAGTGGAAATAATCCAAGAGCAGATTTTTCAAGGAGAAATACATCTTTTCTTCTTCTGGGTGTCAAAAGGCCACAAGCTAATGAAAAAGAACGAGAAGGATACCATTAATATCTACTGTTTCTACAACACTTTCCGTCCCAGGATCTCAAAGCAAGGGGTGACGGATGGCCACTATTAACCCCACTTTGCAGGGGAAATAACAAAGTCTCAGTAAGGTTAAATAACTTGCCTAAAGCTACCGAGCGAGTCGGTGGCAAGACACAGGGGAGGAAAAAAAAAGCCCTGCACTCATGGGTGGAGTTGTGAAGAGTTTGTCCAAGCTCCTGCAACACAGCAAGAAGGAAGGGACTGTGAGGGTGGTCCAGCTTGCAGTTTTGGGGTCAGGACAGGTCTCATGGAGGAGCCACACAGCTGCTTCAGACCTGGGCACCTTTGTTGTAAATAGCTACAGGTAGGTGAAACAAATGCCACCCTCACTGCTTTTAATTGCATTTATTGCCTGTCCCTAGCAGTGGGGCAGAGATGTTTCACGGGGAACAGGCTGTCAAAGCAGAAGTGGTAAATCATGTAGGCTCCATGGTTTTTCTGTCCATAAACCTTTCCTTTGGTTTCTGGCTAATGCCCCACAGATTTTGGACTAAACTAGTTGGTCTTAACTGGGTTTCAGGGTGAAATGCCTCTGACGCAATGCAAGCTGCATCCTTTCCTTCTGCAGGAGCTCAGGAGGTACCAGACACCGCTGGGAACCCTCCTGGACTCCTGGTCAGCAGATCACTGGCCACATTTATTGGTGAATCCGATCCCTGTCCTGTGCTATCCTCACAAACTGACACAGTCAGGTTTGGAACCCATTTAATTCACGCTGCCCTGTCTGGTTTTCCTCGGTAGCATTTTACTCCGGCTGCTTCGCTAGATAAAGTTCCTTTTCATTCATGGTAAGGCACTAAAGCACTTGATTTTCAGCAAGGAATGGTGTCTCCATTTTGCCACTAATAAAGAAGGGAAAAAAATGGCTTTCAATCAATCAGGGTCTATTTAACACATTAGCAATTTTCCTTCATTTTTCTGTCATCCTGCATTAACAGACGCAGGGTCAAATCCCGCCCTGGTGTAATTCCAAAGGAGTAACACTAGAAATGAGCTTCACCCATTATCTCTAATGTTGCTAAAAAGGTTTCGATAATAGATTTTTTAAGTTCTTGATTCTGAATACTAATCAAGTCCTTTAAAAAGAGCACTTGAGTGGGATTCTACTAAAACAAATACGCTCTGGTATTTTACACCACATCGTTCTGCTCTGCTGCTCATTTCTGGGTGAATATACGAGCTTTGGGAAGTCACTTTCTGCCATGAGGTTTGATCTCGAGCAGCACATGGGTCATCCATGCCTACCTATATTCCCTCCACGCAGCCCAAGAGACAGCCCATAGGACATCCAGCCACATGCAGGTCCCGGCCACGGGTCCTCCTCCAAGTTTCCCCCAGTTTTCCAGAGGCTGGTCCTCGTCACACACCCCATCACAGCTCACCAGCAGCACCCTGTGACCCACACACCCAGAAATTCCAGCTCAGCAGCTCCTGGCCATCTCCGTCTGATGGGCACTGAGTACCTCCAAGACATCATAGCCCAGGAACAAAGTAAATGCAGCACCGTGTCCTGCCTCTTGCCCCTCAGAGATGGGCTGTGCTCTACTCCCGTGGGGCCTTGGCCACAGCCAGTGCTCCACACGGGTTCTCTTGCTGGGGCTGCACCACCACCTCATCCTCTCCTTTCTAGCACCAAGTTTCCCTTTTATCCCCCTCTTTCCCTTCTGCTTCGGGCCGAGGGTACAGGAGAGCAGTGTGGTTGCCCAGGAGCCTGCCTGGCCACGTGCCCCCGGCAGTCAGTGCCTGTCATCACCCTGAGGGTAAACGGGGGGCACCAAGAGCCATTTTGAGCCAGGGAGGGATGAAACCACGCTTGAATGTGCTGGTGACTCACCATCACACCAGAGTCCCCAAGGTGAGAGTCACCGTGTGACTCAAAGCGTAGGTGCAGTCACCCTTCCCAAGGGGCCCTGCCCGGGCACCCTGGAACACGAACCAAAACAAAGCCCTGACCCCCACAGCCAGCACAGTCCCAGCAGATGAGTTCCCCCAGGGGTTATCCTGGCTGGCTGCTGAGTGCAAAACATGACCACCACAACCGAGAGCGGAGTTTTGCTTCCAGTTGGGGATTAGATCAGGAATGCACACGGCAAGTTCTGCCTGATTTTCTGAAGGAAACTGAGCTTTGCCCTGTGTGGGCATCTAAATATCACTACTGCTGGCAGCTGCTGCTAAGACTGAGAGGGGTTTGAGCTCTGTTTTCAGAAAGCAGTGACTTTGGTGAGTTTTCAGGCCTCCCTGAGGGAGATCAGGCATATCTCGATGTCTCTGATGCTGCTTGGGCACTGATGACATTCACATGGGCCAGGGGCCATTTCCATGGCTTTTCTCGTACCCCTGGATGTACACTAGTTCAGTCCAGCTCACTCTTTCCCCACCTTTTCTAGTGAGAAAGCTATTTCAAACCTGGGATACTACTAGTGCTGCCTGGAATAATCTGACCTCCAGAATCCCCAAAATAAACAAGAGGAGCGAGCATGTCACACGTTGCTATTTTACCATCTGTATTTCCCCCTGGTTTGTAAACCCCAGGAGGAAGTTCTGCTTCCAAGCAGGGACAGGCTCTTGCCCCACAAAACATCACTAAGCTCTTAGATACCTCTTCAATCAGAAGAGAAATATGAAGAACAAGATGGGCAAGAGGAGCTCTTCCTTAGGCAGCTCAGGCCCTGCTCCTTTCACTCTCTGAAGGGTCACCCGGCAGGATTAATACAGCAAACCCCAGTCAGTTCAGGTGATCAGGTAATCTCCAGCTATCAAGGAATTAGATTCCCAGGAGATGCTCCCAATAGCCATTTAGTGCTTCGAGGAATTTTAAGTACCCAAAACAGGAATTTATTTTCTGGGAATTCTTACAGTCTAACAACACCCAGAACTGTGCTAACACATCAGGATATACCTTCAGGATATATTCTCCTGCCCAGGGAAAAAACCTGCATGCTAAATTGCATCCACAGCACATCCCAGGCTCGTCACCACCACAACCCTGTCTCTCCACAGGCAAACCCCACATGTCCCCGAGCACACACAGCCAGTGGGGTCACACCACTTGTGGCCCCACACACCCCCTCCCCAGCCGGGCACAGTCTGTCCCACCCATGGGGGAGAAGTCAGGAGCAGGGGGCAGGGAGGGGGTTAAATCCCGACGGTTCTCCAGCACAGCACAGCGAGGAAGCTCAAGGGACAGCCATTCCTCTCCTCCTCCCAGCTGAAAGTTGTGAGTTAAAGAGTTATGCTCTCACTCCCAAAACCCGATGGTTATGGTTTGGTGGGGAAAGAGGGAAAGCAGCGTAAGTAATCAACACTTTTCTTTTTTCAGCATCACCAGGCAGGAGTTCACTGCAAAGCACAAGCTAATATATACACCTAGTCAGACAGCAACCCTCTATTTTATTTCAGGTCTGTTGGGTATTGCAGGGAAGAATACGAAAGATCGTGTTATCCTGCAGGAGCAGTTTCCTCGGGAAAGTACACCCAGACATTTAATCCCAGGAATATTTATAGTTAGCATAACTCAAATGGTGTTGTGCATGCAGTTGGTTAGTCTAAAGTGGAGCGTCATGCAGCTTGCATTAATGCTGGCAAAGGCACTTTATGGAGAAACAGACTTTATGCTTACAATTATCCCAGCCCAATATGGAGTGTCTCTGACTAGCAGAGAAGAGCTGATGCCTGCCATAAGGAAGCCCAGCACTGTTACAGAGGTGCCTAGTGCCAACTGCAACAAAGCAAACAGCAGCGGGAAACGGCAGCCACAACAAGTGTGGGATTCCTCCTCCTGGCCAGCTTTGGGATCCCCCTTGGCTTTCTTCTGCTTCTTCTTCTTCATCGCCGGCTCCTGCGTCTTGCTCGAGTCGGTGCTTCTCTCCCCTTCGGGTTCCTTCCCTGCCTGGTTACTCGGGGACGTGCCGTGCTGGGCTTTCTTCTCCTTCTTTCCCATGCCGAGGAACTTTAGGATCTCACGTGCACATGCACGCCGATGGGGGTGTGATTTTTTTGTTGTTGTTTTTTTTGCCCCCCAAAGCTCCGCTTTGTGCTGGCTGAGTCGTTCCTGGTATTTGAATCAAGGAGGCTGAACAAATATGGAAAACATTTGGAGCAGATTGTCAGAGCTTCGAAATGCCACATATAGCCCAGAGAAGAGGGGGATTCGAGGGGGGTAACGCACTGCCAACGTGCAGGCTCCTGGCTGCCTGTGCACACAGGGACAAGCATGGGAACTGCCACAGCCACACAGGTGTGAACACGTGTGTGTGTGTGTGTGTGTGTGTGTGTGTGTATGTGTGTGTGTGTATTTGTGGAGGAGCTGGCCAGGCAAACAGCTGGCAGAAATTCCTCAGTGCCAGCTGATGAACAGGAGGGAAATTTGTCTGGCCGGGGAGCCGGGAGCGATCCAGTGCCTGTGCAGAGAGCAGGCAGGTAGGAGCTCATCGCGCCGTGGCTCCCCTGGGGATTGCTGGCAGGCAGAGCGTAACGGGGGGAGCCCACGCAGCACCGTGCACGTTTGTGCACCCGCAGAATCAGATTAAATAGGTGCACCCCAGTGGGAGGCAGCTGACTGCCTGTATGGAAAGTATGGAATTAACACAAATAAAAATTCAAATGAACGTCCCGGGGAGCCAAAAGGAATCCTGTGTCATCCCAAAAGCTGCAAAAGCACAGCTAGGCGTGTTTTATGACGAGGCAGACAGGGAGCAGCAGTGAGGAGTGGCGCTTCTGTGCAGGTGGTGGTGGAGTTTGGAGCTGAACATCCACTGAACACTTTCCCAGGGCTGCAAGTTATCCATAAGAGGGAGATTGTTTATGTTAGCTAAAAGAGAGAGGGATGTCTTACTGTGGACATGTAGTCACTGCACTTAGTCCATATGTTGGCTCGCGCTGCTGTTTGGGGACAGCACACCAACAGAATCTTCTCTGTGGTGACCAGTGACAGCACCCGAGGGAACAGCCTGAGGTTGTGTCAGGGGAGGTTTAGCTTGGATATTGGTAAAAGGTTCTTTCCCCAGAGGGTGGTTGGGCACTGAACAGGCTCCCCAGAGCAGTGGGCACAGCACCAAGGCTGACAGAGCTCCAAGAGGGTTTGGATGATCCTCTCAGGCCCATGGTGTGACTCCTGGGGATGGTCCTGTGCAGGGTTAAAGGTTGGACTCAATGATCTTTGTGGGTCCCTTCCAACTCAAGAGATTCTGTGACTCTGTGATCGGAAGAAGTAGTGGTTTTTTTTCCTGAAATACTCAGAAATCGTTCTGCAGCTGAATCCAGGAATGGGAGCCCTGGCAGAGCCCCTCGGATGCTGGTGGGGCTCCCTGGGGGCTCACCCATGGAGGTGCCAGTAGGACTGGGGTCTGCAGGGTTAGACATGGAACACTGGGTCTGTGAGAGGAGGGAGAAAGAAGAGGTGGGTGGTGGGTGAGCAGCCCCATGTCGGGGGCTGTGCCGGCAGCCGCGTGCTCAGCCGGGCCACGGTGGACGAGCCGACACCAGGGAAGCCTGTGGGAAGCGGGAGACAGCCGTGGTGCCTGTGCTGAGCTCACACCACAGGAATTACTCAAAAGCTTAGGGGTAAACAGGTGCTTAAATGCTCTGTTGGCCCGGGACCGAGTATGTACAGCCTGATGCATTGCCCTCCTCGAGCCAGGAGCAGCGTAGGGGCCAGCAGAGCCCTGAAACTCCTCCTCTGTGCCAGGTCCATGTCCCCACTGTCACAGGGACGCTGTGAGGACACCTGGGCTTGTGCTGCTGCCTCACCAACACCAGTGTGAGCACCACAAGTGGACCAGCGAGCTCTGTCCCCACCGTTTGGCTGTTTGGGTTGGTTTTTTTTCCTTCCCATAGAAGCAGATGGCACTGGGAGGAGTGGGGCAGGTGGGAAGAAACGTCAGAGGCTGGGGAAATCACCACCAAAGCTGCCTTTGAATGCTGCAGGGTGGTTCAGCTGGGTTCAACCAAAATGTTGAAGTACTCAGAGAGGAGCTTACACACGCTGAGGAAATCTTCCCTCTGACACACTGGCAGTGCCTTCTGAGAAACTGCTCTATTTCCAGCTCTTTATGGCATTTAACAGCAATGAACTGTGTCTTCTGCATTCATAAATTATGATGTCACTTTGTTTTATGGGTTAAGCAATATCCTCTTTGGTTATTTATAATAGCAAACGGATGAAAGAAAACTAGAAACAAAGTGGTTTCAGATGATTTCTGCACACATAGCTCCCGTGCATAGAGCAAGATTAAGATGTATTGTTCAAAAAGGAAGAGGAAAAGAAACAAGAGGTGAAAAAAAAATTGAAGAAAAGCCTTCTTCTCTAGTCATGTTGCCTAGTGTACTGTGTTTTCACAGTTTCTCACCAGGATGTTTTGGCACTATCATCCACTTTTTAAAATATCCTTACAATATCTTGCTCTCACTGGTCTATTTTGTCTCTCAAAGGCACATACAATTATATTTAACCACAGCTTTGAGAGGAATGTGGTGTTCAAGGATCATCACCAAGGTCAGACAAGGAAGCAGGGGCAAAGTTAAGAACACATTTTACTGATGCCCAGCTGAACATCTACCTTAATGATAAGTATTCGAGTTAAATGAAGTTAAATTTTCTTTCCCTTTATGCCCATTCATTTCCCTAGATCTATCCCGCAGATCTTTATTGTGGTTTTTCCCCCTGGAAAATCCCGGGTTCAGCACCTGGATTCGTGCTGGCAGCTATATTTATGACTGCCCTCCTCTAAAAGGTGCCAAAATCCAACTGCTTTATTCGAGCCGACAGTCACACTGGTTTCAGCAGGAGTAATTGCCTGAGGAGGATGAACAGGATTTAACCCAAAGTCAATAAAACGAACAAACACTCTCCTTACAGCCAATAACAGCCCTTGTTTATCTCCTGACCCAAGAACCTCTCTTAAAACAGGTGCCTAAACATCTTTCTGCACAGCAAGTATCTCAAAGATGAGGCCGTGCTCCATGGGCAGCCAGCTGGATGTCTCCTGCAGGGTGTAGGTGGGAAATCCATCAGCTCCCTGCAGCCCCTTCAAAAACTCCAGCTGGTGTCCAGAGTCCTTAGGACAGGATAAGTCTGGGGCAGTTCAGGGGACAACTTCTGTGCAGTGAGGGAAAGGTTCGGGGATGAAACCATGAAACATGATCAACACAGACCAGAGTTTGCCTTCTCACAGCTGTTAGGGTCCAGAGGAGCTGTACCACTTGGTTTTTCCAAGGAAACCAAAAACATTAGTTGCCATCTGCCCTGGTCACACTGAGACAGGGAGCCAATCCTAAGCTCCCTGCATACTTAAAATCATATATGCCATTCCTAATCTCTGCAGCAATACACAGTTATTAGGGGTCAAATACACTGAAAAAATTGGAGACAGGGATGTTTTGATTTTCAATGATTAAACAGTGTGTGCTGTGGCTGGCTTTCCTTGCAAAGTCAAACATTCCTATCTTACATGCTGGAAAGTTTAATGGGCGTGGGGAAAGGAGAGGGATGCAGGATTGATCTTCCATAATTATTATCTGAACCAGATTGTATTTGCTGATTCCTCTTGGCATTAACAATTGAGTGTAAAGCAGCTGTGAAGGAACTCACAGCACTCGCGAGCAATGACAAATTAAAAGAATTACTTTTTTAGAAATTGAAAGATTAAACAAGGACACCCAAATAACACTAAATTTTCTCGAGTAATACATCTTCCAGATGTCACTTGGATTTTCCCAGCGACACAAGAATAATCATTACCCTTTTATGCCCAAAGGCCCTGATTAAGTAGGTTCCCAAATGAGGCACATGCTTGAATACCCTTCCTGGATGAGGATGTTTTTTGATTCGAGCCCAGCTACCATCTCTCATGTGGCACGCAGTTGTAATTTCATGTCCTTTACACAAAATGAGTCATGTTGCACAGCTTTTCCATAGCCAGATACTGTCCTCTGTAAAACATTGCCTGCTCTTGTTCCTCCCTTTGCCAAAAGGCAGCTCGAACTGGGTGACGATGACAGCAAGTCAAATAAGCACACGCAGCGTCCGACGTGGAACCGGCAAGGTCTGGGCTGCAGCTTTGCAGTGACACAGTCTTTCCTACAGCTTCTCCTACGGCTGAGGACACACAGGGCTGCATGGGACTCCAGAAACCTCGGATATTTCCCCTCTGCCATTTTTTTTTGCACTGGAAATAGAGCGGGCTTGGCGTGGCTGGACTCGCAGAGGCGCACAGGCGCGTGCTCTCCCACATGATCACGTTTGCACAGATATTTCTTCAAGGCATCGGCAGCCCGGCCAAGTGCCAAGCGCAGGGTTGCAGCACACAAATCCAGAGCAGCAGAATTAGCAAGGAACAAAGGCTCGGACGGGGCTCTCCGCGTTGCCCCAGGGACTGTGGGATGTTCTGCTCCCTCCGCCCCAGAAGCATCTCCACAAAAGACTGCTGACCCAGGGACTCCCTCAGAGATGCCACCCCCAGCAGTGCAGCTGGAGTTGGGAGGGAGCCAAATGTGCTGCAGCTGGCCAAAGGATCACCACGGAGAAGCTGAGGTCCTACCTCATCCTTGCTTCTTTTCTCTCCGATTCCCTCTCCTCACATCCAGAACCCGACCAAGCACCGTCAAGTAGCCAAATTTCAGCACAAAGACTGGGCGATCTGTTTAGTAACAGGGGGTTCCCCACTAAAGATAAATGATGAAAGGTTCTCCCTGAAAGCAGAGGATTGAAGTCAAACTGTGTTTTCTAAAAACTCGTTCCCGTTGACAATGGATAATGACGATACGTAACTCTTGAAAGCACAACTGCATAAAGGACAAGGCCAGTTAGAAAAGGGTCCAAGACATGGAATCCAGGCTGGCTTCTGCCACGGCCATTCTTAAAGTTCAGGTCATCTGGAAGTGAGGCTTGTTTTTGACAGGCTCTTTTGAGGCCAGTTCATGCCAGTTTGTGTGCCTATAGGCTCTGCTCTGAGCGCTGCATTGGGCCAGGTGACCTCCAGGGGAACCATCCAACCCACAGTATTCTTTATGTGTGCTCCATGTGCCCTTTTAGCACTACTAGGGATAAGGCCCAGGTATGAAGCACTTCATTTTACCTGGTTGGGGTGACAGACGTGGAAAGAAGTAGAACAGGAGTTTTATGTCAGGTTACTCCACACTCGGAGTGTGTGCTGCACCTTTAACAATGCCCCTCACTCCCTCCATCACATCTGACCACCAGGTAAATTTGTGCACACAAAAGAATCCAGATCCTCTTTCAGACTGGGAATAAATCATGTCTTGCAGCATCCAAAATGACCTGTTTAAATTCCTAAACATTTGCTTTTGCTAAAGCTCCATTACATATCCCATGCCTGAAGCTCCTCACCTCCAGCTGTGGTTCCTTGAATCCGGACAATAGCCCTGGCATTTATGGGTTTCCTATATAAAACTTCACAGTAATTGAGCTGTCCATAATGATCTGACTGTTTCTGTCTTGTCTTCTACTCTTACAGCAGGTTCTTTGGGATGGAAGTCATATTTTGCCATGTTTCTGCAGGAGACCTGGGGAGGACCATAGAGTCATAGAATCCTGAGCTGGAAGAGATCATAGACTCCAACTCATGGCCCTGCACAGGACAGCCCCAAAATCCCACAATGTGCCTGAGAGTGTTGTCCATTCGAGCTCTGTCAGGTTTTGGGCTGTGACCACTGCCCTGGGGATCCTGTTCAGTGCCTTTTCCTAATATCCAGCCTAAACCTCCCCTGGCTCAGCTTCAGGCCATTCCCTCAGGTATGGATCCTTATGTGTTACAACTGATAGACTCTGAAAATTGGGGTGGAGAAGTAAAAAGCAAGGAGCTGCAATACTACACGAAAGCAAAGCTACCTCTGGTGGTGTGCTGTACATTACCATGCTCTGCTGAGCATTTTATACAAAGCCCAGAGTCCTTTGCATCTCCCTGAGCCGAGTTAAAGGAGTTTGAAAAGGAGGGACAACCAGTTTACAAACACACTGTGCCCTCTCAACGCTGCTCCTGTTTCTACCAAGTTTATTTGAAGAGGATACTGTCCATCAAAACACATTAATATGATACTGCAGCTGTCAGACCTTCTCAGCAGGTGTTAATTCCTACCTGGTTAAACAGAGGCAAGTCCTCTCAGCCACGTTCTCGCTGAGGATAACGATTAGGTCTGGTCTGTGTGTGTGTGCTCACCCACATGCACACACACAGCCACAGGCAGGGCTCAAGATGCTGCCTTAAACAACATGCAGAAGTTCCAGGAAACCTGCCTGTGGCTTTACACCAGGACACAGGCACTGTGCGAAGCAGAGGGAAGGGCAAGGGCTCCTGCTCTCACTTTTCAATAATAAGAGGGATGTAATGAAGGAATTTAAGAAGAAGAAAGAAGAAGAAAGAAGCCACTGCAGCAGCACTGCTGCAGCCTCGTCCAGCACTTACACCCCAATATGAATAAATCTCATTAACAATTATTTTACTGGTTCCATATCACAAATTGTTTTCATTTAAAGGCACAGGTCTCACCGTTTTCAATGCTCAGGGGTCCCAACAGCACATGCTGCCTGTCACTGGGTAGTGCCTGTGACCCTGGCTCAGCAGGCAATGCAGCTGAATTACACCAAAAACCTCTCTAGGAAAAAACCCTTCATCCTCTCTGGGGTTTTTCTCCTACTATGGGCATCCTTACCATGGGGGGCAGCCTGGCTGGGGCCATATCCAAGACTGCTGGCAGCAGCATCACCCTCATGGGCTGCTGATCTCCATTTTACCTCAGAGAAACTGCAGTTGCCTCTTGTCCATCCCAGCAGGCAGCCCCTCACCCTTGCTGGCAACCCATGGAGGGTAAGCAAGCAGAGGAGAAGCCCAGCTAAGGGCTTTGGGATGCTGACTGTCTCTGTAGAGGGTGAGGATGGGATGAAAAAGAAAAGGAAGGCATGGGTCTCACTGTTCAGCCCTCCATGCCTTTCCCACCCCTCCAAACACAGAGCTAGGAGACCACAGAAGGTGGCAAAAATGGGTAAGACTGCAAGAAATCCTATGAGGTGGAAAGATGATATTTAAAATCTAAGCTCTGGCTTTGCTCAACTCTGAAACCCAAGTTCTGACCACACAGGTGGGACTCAAAGCCAGGGTGGAGGGATCAGTGGGTGCAGGAGCCGAGGAACATCATAGCAGTGGGTCCCACATGTGCTCAGCTCATCCTATGCAACTCAGTGCCTTGGAATTAAACTAGAAAGGCCTTATTCTCAGGAGGTACATGGAAAAAACTACTTCTGAGCTACCAGCAGCTCTGACAAGGTGCTCTCTCCAAAGATCCAGGGCAAACTTTGTGGAGCACATGCATATGGATCTCATTTCTTGGACTTTCTGACATTTAAATACACTCGGGGCTTTGTTTCTGCAGCTGGCTCAAGGTCTCAGGCTGGCAACTGGGCGGTCTCACTGTGTTATTCACTGCTCCAGACGTGCTTCAAGGTCTTATGTACTCACAGTTGCCTGAAATACACATTTGGGTGCTCCAGAAGGCACCAGCTGGAATTTTCTGAGGAGCGGTCAGTCTTTTGACAGCAGTTCCACCCACCAAGGTCCACCGTAAGTGGTGGCTTTTCTCAGAGTTGTCTTTGGAGCCCAGAAGCATCTGAGTGCTGGAGCCAACCTCCTCAGCCCAGCTGAAGTTTGGTTGCTGACGTCAGTGTGGCCAAGGTTTGCCTCTACCTCTTGGCTGGTTCAAAGGTGGGCCCCGTGGTCTTTCCTGGAGACAGGAGAGCTGAGTATACTGGAGTGCATTTCTTCCAGTCTCCTCCTGAGCTTGTTTCAGCAACCACGGGGCTGAGCAGATGCTGGGCCATAATCTTCTGCCTCACAAAGAGCTGCTTACTCCCAGAAATCAGTATCCCTTTGCTTCCTGCATTTCTGCATTGCAATTGTAAACCAAATCATCTCCATGAATGACCAAAACTGCATGGTCTTTCTCTGAGGCAAAGCAGAGGCCTGAGGCTCACGGTAGAGCTGCGTGACAGCAGGTTTAGGACTCTTAATGTCTGCCCATCTCTGGCCTGAAAGAGCTCCCTAACCCCGTGTCTCTGCACTCCACCTCCCTGTGGACTCAATTTCCCTCTGGTCAGCAATATCAAACGTGGCTTCATGTCCTCATGTAAAAGGGTTCTTGAGGACACGGGGCTTTCTGTGCTGCCAGAATTACTGCATGTGCTCCACCAGATGTGGAAGAATCTCCCCTCCCATCCAAAGTTACCCTGAGTATTATATTTTCTTGGCTTAGCATTGTTATGAAATGTCAGTCCTTTGCAACTTGTGTGACTCTCTTTTGCAACATCCCCAAGGGAACACAACCACTTTTGAAGCACTGGTTGGGTCCAGCAAGGCCTACGGACTTGCATCATCTTTCCCTCTGGAAGAATCATCTCTGCAAGATAGGTGAGACATAGCAGGGTGGGAGAGGAAAGCAAGATGTGCTGAAAGCTGATCTGGAAGGTGGTTGCTAGTGGATTTGTCTGAGGGCTGCCTGGGGGCTGCTTTCAGTTAGCATTTGCCTGTCACACAAAAGAGGGAGGAGTGCATCGGGAAATTTCCTGATGACACAGACATGCGAGTGCCTGTCAATACACGAGAGGCCCCAGCCTATCAAACAGGAAGAACTGCATGACCTTGTGGATGGGAACAATGGGAATAGGATGAAATTCAATTGTGCCAAATGTAAGGTCTGGCACGTAAGGCTGAAGTGTCACAGAGTTTCTCTGGGAAAATAAAAAGCCTCAAGCGCCGCGGCTGGTCACAGGATTACTGTGAAATGGCAGCACAGCATGGCCATGGGGAAAGGTAAATGTGAGCCAGGCTGCAGCAAGGATTTCCCACGTGGGCCTGAAAAATGTTAGTGATGGAGAACAAGTGCTGGTGGGCCCTGTGAGGAGGCTGCACACAGCTCTGTTCATCCCTGTTAGGGAAAGATGAATTGCGACAGGAGCAGGCGTAACTAAGCGTTGGTCGGGTGCTTGGTGGGGGCTGGAGACCCTACATAACAACAGGAAACTGGAAGGGATTGCCTCGTTCAGCCCAGCAACATTAAAGGTTAGAGGGGACACGATTGGTCTATAAATATCTTGTGTTAAACTTAAAACAATGTTGGCACGAGGACAAATGGATACAAATGGCCGTGAGCGCATTTAGCCTGGAAACCAGAGGAAGGTTTCTAACCACTGGAGCAGTGAGGCTGGGGAGCAGCAAGAAACAGCTCGTTGTAAGACGCTGTGGTATCAATTTTTGAACTGCAGCGGTTGACATGGTTGCTTGAGATGATTCGGTGAGGCGGGAAGTGCCTTCCCTTCCAAATCCCCGTTTTGGCGCCTTCTTGCTCATGCAGGTGCCCTGACTGAGCCACAGGAGAAGGCAAGGCCCTCAGTCCCCTGACTAGCTGTGTTAGGGCTTGGCATAATCTAATTTGTTAGTAGCAATTATTTTGATTTCAAACATTTCTTACAAAATAAACTGGAGTCTTACATCAGTAACCAGTTTGGGTTTCGTTTGGGGGGGGGTGTATGTATGTGTTGTTTGGGGTGTTTTTTGTTAGTTAATACTTTGTACTTATATAGCATCTTTCATCTTTCAAAGTGCTTTATATACATTAATTATTTAATTCTCCCCATACCCCCTTTGATCAAGGCAAGTATTATTATGCTCAGTTTACAAGTGGGGGAAGCAAACATGAAACAAATCCTTGCTGCTAGGCTCATCCTACCGGGATTGATGAAGCTTTTAAAAGGCAAGGCAAGGAAGGCTACATGATGTGTTCCATGATGCACACAGGGTCCACAAGCAAGCCAGTAGTGGAGCCAGTGGGATAACTTCTCTGGATACCCTCTTGTTCCAAAGAGGGAGAGACAGGGAGGCTGCAGGGCCCACCTGGGGTGCTGGATGTACAACAGAGAACCAGAAAATGAGGTGTCCTCTGCTCGAGAGAAATACCCAGAATTCAGTTTCATCAGAGCATGTAGAACAAGGCTGTGACGGTGGCGAGCTGACTAAGACCCAAGGAACAGGAATAAATGCAAATAGTTAAAAGTAGCAAATGAATAAGAGCTGACATTGATCTGTGTAGACATGAGTTCAGTGAAAGGCTGTGAATCTTCCCTTTCAGTTCAAAGAAAATAACAACTGATGTATTTTTGATTGTTCTTGTGTTGAATGTTTACGTCGTTTTTCAGAGTGACTGTCGGAGGCTGATTTGGAGATTTCATTGGTAAATAACTGAGCCATTTTTCTTGCAAATTCACATAGTGGTGTTATTTGTGTGTTCGGATTGCTGTGGCGATGTGAGGGTGCTGCAAATGCACTCTGCCTTATTCCAAAGAGAAGTCTCACATTCCCCTTCTCTTTTTCAGCATTTTTAAGGACATTTCAATCTTGCAGGGGCAAGCAGTGCAGTTTGTTAAGCAGAGCAGGAGCCTGGGAACAGCACAGTTGAGGTCTAGCACTCGTTCTGACGTTGGTTTGGTGCCTGACGTTGCACAGGGGTAGTAGCTGCCTAGTGGCCAGTGGCCCAGAGTGGGATTTAAAAGACCAGGCTACTGATTTTGACAGATTCTGACTCATTTTGAGGCCAAGACAATGCTGATTAGCATGCAGCTCACTGCCCAGCCTTATGGGACAACACTGTTTGTAAGGTAAACGTGATCCTGTGCATCCTCCTCCTGGCAGAGCAAACACAGCTTGTGCCCAGAGCAGCTTCTGTGCTCCTCTGGGACAGTCAGCACTATAACATAATCACCTTTCTGTGGGGGGGAAAAAGAGAGGAAAGGGCTCGAATTTAGTTCCTTCAGCAAAACTTGTTCCTGTTACTGCTAGCATTAATTCCTAGAGAATTAAAATGGCTAAGGTTTTTTAATTTCATGGTCATTTTGATATGCTAAATGGTGCCAAGAGAGTCAGAGGGAAATTAACAGAGTTCAAATCCCCATGGAACATGGAAATTGTAGTTTAAAATATTGCTGCTAAAGATTAGTAATTAGCAAAAATTATTTTAAAGCGTAGCATTTTAATTAGCTGCAAACGCTGCTCGCTCCGCATCGGTATTACCACAAAATTTGCTACACCTAAGACAGTTAAGCTCCTCACCCGCACAAATCCCTTGAGAATCCGTGGGTTATAACTGTGATGCCCATGGGATTGCACATTAAATAAAATGAAAACTGTATTAACAGAACAAGACTGAAAGCACAGTCTTCTAACAAGCACGGTAGGGTCAAAGATGCAGTTGGAACTGTCCTGTTGTGTCACTCCCTCCTGCCAGAGATCCTCTGTGTTTCTTATAATTAATTTCTTATTATCTGTTCCTTAGGACCTGTGTTAAAACAGGGCCCTTGTCTATCCCATTCTAGCCTGTACCATCTGACTGCTTCCATGGGCTTTCTCAGTATTTGGTAATGGTCCTTAATTCCAGAAAACCTCATTCTGCAGTCATGGACTCATCCCTCGGGAAGGCTCTGCATTCCTTCTGGGCCCTTTCTCTTTCTTTGGAAAGTCACACAGTGTGAGAAGAGCGAAGAAACAGACCTCAGTCCCCGGCTTGATGAGGAGTGCAGGGCACTGGCAGTGTAGGCAGAGGCAGAGGCCCCACAGACCATGAGAGAAAGAAAATGAGAGGAAGCTTGTGCTAGGACAGCGTAGCCTCTGCCACACAGAGTAACGGGGGACTGAGACACCTCAAAGCAAAGCCACACACAGCGTGGGCTCCATGGACTGGCTGAAGGAAGATACTGAGTGCACTCATATTTGGCAAACCTGCAGATGGGGATTGGCCGGAAGAGGAGCTGGGGCAGAATGGGGCATGGGAGCCCCTTCCCTCTGCCTCTGTGGGGTTGTGATGCAGGACGTCAAGGCAAGATCGTTCACCAGCCTGATCAGGTGGCTTTGGAAAGACCAAGAGCTGCTTGTATTGCCATTTTAGAATGAGGAACTGAGGCACAGAGCAAGGGAATTCTGTAAGCTTAGGCTCTTCTGAGGACCCTCGGTGCAGCAGATGCACCAGGTGCTTACTCCCAGGTAATGCCAGTGGGACGTGCAGGTCAAGGCCTGTCCGAGGTCATATGGGCAGCCTGTGGCAGAGCTAAGACTTGTCCTCCTGCCATCTTAGCCCAGGCAAGTGCCTTTACAGCAAGGTCATTCCTCCCTTTAATTCCTCCGCTTGTAGAGGAACTAATAGCTGTATATTAGAAACACCACGCCGAGGGAAATCTAAACTTCGGTTGCCCGCTCATGTAGCACTGTTACCATGACTTCTATAAATACCAGTTGACAAAAGTGCTGGTACAGGTGACAATCAGGCAACAGAGAGAGACAAGTATGGTGGGGTCTGTCCATCTGGCTGAAAACCCACTGAATCCTGTGGTTTAGGGCCTCATGGAGCTGGACCCCCCAGCGTGAGCCCACAGACAGAAGTTGGTACTGGCAAATCGTGTGTTTCTGTCCAAACATCTCTTCCATGTCATTGCTGCACAAGAGCCAAGGAAGAGTATTGCTTTTAGAATACACAGCAACAGTAACATTTGTGAGATCTCAACCGGTTTTAAATACTTCCAGTTCAAGCTATGTTGAAAGAGAAGCAACAAAAGGTTGGGGGCTATCAATACACTGTAACTAAAACCACAGAAAACTTCAGATGGGAAGGCCAGCTGTGTGGGACGAAGAAAGTAGCAACAGATATATCTCTTAAACCAGCTTTGGAAAGTGAATTGAATTTGCACAGGTCAGTTCAATCCCAGCACTTCTACACCTCTCAATGTTCCACTGTGCAGCTGCAATAATTCGTAAGACAACTTTCAGGATGTAGTTTTTCAAGTCACGCAAAGGCAGAAATCCCATGGTCTCCCTCCACGCTGGCGGCCCCATGGCCCATTAGCAAGGCTGTAATGCTGAGAGGCACCAGGTGAGACACCTCAGACAACACAAGGACTGGCAGCAGCAGGGTTCATGATGGGAGGCAATGGAAAAGACCCGTGGCAAACCCTTGACACGCCATCAGGCCCTCCTGCCAAACTTCAAATCCCCGCTCTGAAGCCAGTTTGAGCCATTCAGCAAAAAGGTCACCACCACGAAAAGCACTTCATGTGGTGTGAAACAGCTTCTTCTGCCCTTGCCTCTTGTGCTTGCTGCCAGGAGTTCTGGCCGACCCCATTTGGCTGGATCTTTCCCTCAGAGATGTCAGAGGAAGGCATACAGCATGGAAAAAATCACCTCAAAATGTCTGGCAAAGCTTTAGTTGACTGAAAATGGGGTTGTATAATGGGATGTCTTGAATAACTTGAGAAGCAAACATCCCTACTAGCACTGCCTATAGCGCAGTTGACTGTACAAGGGGTATAAATGCCATTTTTCGGTATTTTTCCAGCTGCAGTGTGTCCACCCAGCCTTAAAATGATGTCAGTGGTATCTCTGACTGTCATCCACCTCCTGCCTGCATAGGCCACTTTACATGGGCACAGTCACGGGGAGCTGTGCCCTTGGACATCCACTGCTCCGGGAGCACCAAACCTTGAGCTTTAACTCCAAGGCGAAAGAAAAAACAGCCTTTTGTCTCATGCATCCCTAAGCAGCTTAAATGGGTGAGAAAAGGGTCCCTTTGCAGTGACAGTGGTGTCTTCTGGCAGCTCCCTGCTAGCTTTACATGATGGCTGGGGACCAGAAGTTCTTCTCTGGGCAGCCCAAAGCTGAACTGGGGACACTGGAAGTGCTCTCACAGGCACTTTCAAAGGGATGCTGCCATCTGAACCCTCACTCCCATTGCTCTCCATGTGCCCTGTGAATACCATGTCTGTGCTAGATTAATTTTTTTTTTGTCTCTCCGACAGCTGTAATTGCTCCTAAAACCCCTCTCCTACTCTTTTTACACCTGTTCTATCAGCCAAAAGGGCTGAGAGCAGACTGACTGCTGCCAGCACTGTGGATCACAACCAAGGATTATCAAGATACATTTCCTTACTGCAAAAGGAGGTCTTGGTGCAAGAGAGGTCTTGGGCCTCGTGCTGCTGTGCTAACAGGTCCTGGGACAGGCAGGTCAATGGCCTCAGTGGCACAGAGAAGGTGAGGGGTGAGGTCTGGTCTTGCCAGGGTGAAATAGAAGTTGGAGGAAGGAGCTGCCAGACCCTGGCTGATGTCCCTGCTGTAGATCTTGGCTTGGATCAGCGCAACAGGAGCAAATCTTATTAGTAACATGGCTGAGACAGCTCCTGATTTCAGCACAATTGTATCTATAGTGTGACTCTCTGTGCTCAGACCTCAGAATAACATCCTGCAGACCACATCTGCAGTCCTGCTGAGGACCAGGAAAGGTGGGGGAGGGATGCCCTGGAGGGAAGGCAGTTTTGTACCTCAAAAGCCAAAGAAATTCCTGCTCAAGGTGATAGGAAAGCTCTTGTGCAAAGGCGGATCATGGGATGGAGGGGAGTATTAATAAAGGTGGTACTGACTGTCACAGAGCAGAGAGCAAAGCCCGAGGAAGGCTGGTGCAAAAAATTCCAGGTTATGGTGGGAAAGGCAATGGGAATGCTTGATTTGATTTAAAAAATAAGCAGTGAATGGCAGGAGGAATGGGGATGTGTTCAGCAGTGCATTGCAAGATTGAGATTCACTGCCACCGGAGATTGCCGAGATGCAGAGCTCAGTAGGTCTGAAAAAAATGCAGGGGCATTTATAAAGGTTGTGGACATCTCCAGGGTTACCTCATTTGAGATAATCAAGCAGAAGGGATACAAACCAGAGCTCTTCAGGGGACATGTCAAGTGATATATGCCCTGGGTTAGGAAAATATTTTCCTATAAGCAAGTTAGGATTGCCCATTCTGGCATTTCTTGCTCTGGGTTTACAGGATTTGGCAATTGGGCACCCTCAGGGAGCAGACAGAGGAGTAGATGAGCTGAGAGCCCAGTCTAAGGCAGCACTCCCTCTGCTCCCACATCCTGCTGCGTGAGAAAGCATGTGAGGAATTATAATTCCCTTTGGACATGTGACCCAAATTGCAGCGGGAATTTGCATTCCTGGTGCCTACTTCCATTTCACATCTTCCCCCCCACACACACACACAATAACACCTGCAAGAGGGCTTATTACCCTCTCTGAGAACACAAGCTCAACAATCTTTTCAGAGACATTAAGGAGAGTATCTACAAAGGAAGCTGAAGAGTAAAAAGGAGTCAAAAATATGTCAACGCCATGTAAAAGCTTATCCATACAAAACAAACTTGCTAAAAGAAAAATCAGCTGTCACTTTAAAATCTGACATTAAGTTTCTCAAATCACAGACCTTAATCAGGAGTAATACTTGAAGAGGAACAAAGAGAATTTAAGATGAAAAATCAGGACAGTTGAGTGCTAGGCTCAGCAGGACTAACTGCATGACAATATGGATAAGAATGATAATTGCATTAGCTTAGCCTGAAATGACTGGCCAGAGCTGGGTTTTTTTTTTTTGGTCAGCTAGATTTTTGTAATGGCTTCATTTACTTTTTAAGCAAACTTGGAAAGAGAATTACAAATAGATTATTGCATGTCCATCTATTCTTTAAAGGAATGGGGCATTTCAGAAAGTCATCCTAAGGTTGGCCTAGAGCTCTTTAAAATGCAGAGGCCCATATGGGTTAAACCAAGGGTCCCTTACGGGTCCTTTTGAAATTATATTACCAGGAGAAGGTAGCTCCTACTGACGAAAGTTGGAGGATCCAAAATCATGATGCCCTCACTTTATTCCATGAATTGTACTTCGACCCCAGGCCCCAGTCAGACCCTCCCCATGGTGACACTCCCACTTAATCCAATTTTTACATCTTATTTACTTTCTTAAAAATTGAGATGACTTCAAACAGGCAATAAACCTCTGCCCTTTAAAAACAACCTGGGAGGATAATGCTACCTAACCTACATTTTCTGCAACAGGAAGCTGTGTGTTTATCTCCCAGCTCTACAGTCACATTTTGGTTCAAATTCAAGCCCAGTGATCCCAGTCCCAAGTCCAGCTGCCAGCTCCATGCAGATGGGACCTCCTGTAGCCCCTGGTGGGAACAGCTGGGGGTTCCCAAATCAGCGTTCTCCCAAACAAGTGCACTGTGGGATTGCAGCCAGGGGAAGTAGCAGCCAGTTCAGACTGGGGAGAGGAGGCAGACATTCCCCCACAGCCCATGTGTGAACCACAGGTCTCACCTGTAAGCCTTGCTTTGCCAGAGCATGAATTTGCCCTTAGCAAAACCCGGAGCCCGAAGCGGGGAGCTTGAACAATGCAAGGGAAATGTGAACAGCAGCAAAAATTGGCTGATCGTGGCAAATCTGCTGCTGTCCCACGTGCAGCATCAAATATGTGGCAGTGCAACATCTACACAGGGGGACATAAAGTCTGGAAGACTGGCCTGTCCTCATTTTCAGGGCAGGAGGCAGCACGAGCAAAGGCTCCATCGGCCACAGGGGCAAACCCATCCGGGACCGATGCCTCTCTGCAAAGGGGAACAAGTTACTTTTTCCTGTTCTGCACAAAACAGCCAGGACCAAAATATCCCTGCCCTTAACTCCTCCTTCAGCAGAGGCAACTTCAGAGCCCTGATGCCAACCTGTTGCCTGGTAGGCAGCACAATTCTCCCACAGTCAGCGTCGGGTGGCTGCTGACACAGATGTGCCCAGGATACCTTCTCTGAGCACCCTGGCTCCTGTGCAGGACGCTGGGGTGTCTGTGAGGCTGACAAGTGAGCAGAGAGGCGTTCTCTGCCATCACACAGCCTGCCTTCACCGCCACCGCCGCGACCCAGCCAGCACACGCAGCTCCAGTTGCGACACAGCCCGCCTCCGTCAGTGGCTGCTTTTATTCATCTTCCTCAAAGGCTTAAATAAACAAGAAACAGGTTAAAAACAAAATCTTGGCCCTGTCCCCTTCCTGAGCTGGCTGTTCCATGATGGCTTCCTGCCCCGCGCGCGAGCTTCCCCCTCCAGAGGGAAGAGGCGCCGTCCTGCAGCCGCCTCGAGTGGGAAATCAGGCCGCGCACCTGCCTTTGATATCCACGCCAGGCCGCCGGAGCGGTGCTCTCCACACCATCATCAGCACCCTCCACGTAGAGTGGGAGCTCGAGTGTGCTGTTGGGAGCTGTGAGAGGTTTGCCTTCCCAGGGTCACGGCACAAGGACACCAGGATGTTCCATGTCAGCTGGGCACCAGCTCCATGTGAGGGGGCATTTCCAGAGGCACAAACCCTGCACACCTCTCCAAAGCCTTCCCCCAGGGGGAAGGGGAATTTTATTCCGCTTGCAATGCGCCATGAACATTAAAACAATCTCGGAGAAGCCCACAGAGTCAAGAGCTTTCGCCCTCAGGACCCGCGGCGCACGTTGCACTCGAGTGAAGCTGCTCCGGTCACTTTGGTGACGGGACATCAGGAGCTCGCCGTGTCCACCCCCTGCCCTGGGACACCATGTGACAGCTGGGCAAGGCTCCTGAAACACTTCACGTGCACAAAGTTGCCTCACAGCACCTCTGTGATGCATGTTTTCTATTCCTGCCGTTCAGAACTTTCAGAAACAGATAAAAAAGACGCCAAGGTACACAACGAGATGCCGTGCCAGGCGGTGTGCCTTTCTTCCTGCCCCCAGCTCTGCATTTTCTTGACAAGGCCCAAATGATTTTCCGCACAGAGCTTTCGAGGTTTGGTTTTCTGTGTGCATTAAAGAGCTTTATGTCCATCATATTGCTGCTAAAACTTGCCACTATCTAGCGCTGGCAATATGTTCCTGACTAGGGCTTTAAAGTGTTATAGATAAGTTATGTGACGTTTTCCATATAAATTAAAATAGGTCAAGTTAAACTCAAGGGAAGCTGATAGCTGCACTTTCATTTTATTTCATTTTATTTCCTCTTTATGACCAATGTTACACTAATAATCAAAACTGACCACAGATCCCAAAGGCACGTGGGACCAGGCTGGAAACTGCTACCAGCTCTCACGTTGACGGGGTTTTAGCTGCCAGATTGTGGCATAAGCAGGGTGACTGATGCCAACATGGCATCCAGGGATCTTCTTCCTCCCTCTACTGGGAAGGTCTCTGCTTCTTGTCTCATCTGTGACCTGAATTCTACAGAATTCTACAGATCTGAAATTTGCCTGATTCTGGCATCCACTGCTGGTACTAGTGGGATCTCAAGCTGCCAGCATGGACTTTGCCAAGCTGAGATACATCCAAATGCTTTGAGGTGAGTCTTCCACTGGAAAACCCCAGAAAGAAGACCAAAAAAACCAGCTGTGGAGGGTGATGTTCCTGGGAGTGGGTGGACTGGACTTGCAGAGGATAGAGACTTAAAGGAGACATCCTGTCCTGCTGCAGGCGCTTGCCATTACACCAGTTGCTGGCACTCAGCTCCTGTCCTGCTCCTGCAGAGCCATTGTTATGGGACAGCCAACCCCCCCAGGGGCTCCCCACTGTACAGGTGCCTCAGGAAACTCCTCCAAATGACTTTGGCTACACCAAGAAAAGGTGCTTAAAATGAAAAGTATGACGTGAATGATAATGGTAATGTGCAAAACGGGAAAGTAATTAAAAAAAAAAAAATCTAAGCTTTCTTGTCTCCCCCACCATTAGGTTTGTGGGGCTTAGAAATCAGAGAATCGTAGAACGGTCTGGACTGGAAGGTACCTTAAAAATGATCTAGTTCCAACCCCCCTACCATGGACAGGGAGGAATGGGGATGTGGTAGTGGTCCTGCTTGCCTGACTGCTTGCCCAGCTGAGCTTCCACCACCTCAGCTCAGCTCACAGGGCAGGGACAGGTATTTGTACCTCACGGTGCCTCTGCTCTTCAGGGAGCACCGTGCTGGTCCAGGCCTTATTGCCTTGCTCAAGACTTCACACACTGGGGGTTTTAAAGAGGGTTTTGTGCCATAGAGCAAAGCCCACAGGTGAGACCTCCTTGCAAAAGCCTGGACCACTGTGCAGAGCTCCACGGGCTGAACCTTGGCGGTGGCTGTTTTAGAGAAGTCACAGAGTGAAGTTCAAAGAAAGCAGTGCTTGGCTGCATGGCTTCTTCTCACAGCAGAGAAGATCTGTGGGGACCTGCTGCCCATCCTGCTCTGAATGGGAGGGTGGGATGAGCATCACCCACTGCTTTCCTTGGCTTGGATGTCACACCTTACCTGCTCACTTCCATGAGTCCTGCACCTCTCCAACCGATTGCTTCCTCCTCACACCTTGTTCAGGGCAGTAAAGGAAATAAAGGGCAATAAAACAGAACACTGACCTTCCCACATCACGGACCTCTCCCAACCCTGACATAAATTCACGAGCCTTAATGGGAACACACTGCAGACTTGAGCTCGGTGATTTAATTCCCTGCTCCTTGCCAAGGCCACCAGCAAGCAGGGCAGGTTTGTGCTTGGGTCCCAGGATGCAAAGTATTTTTATAAAGATACGATTTGGACCTTCGCAGTTGTAGGGGGGGTGTGTGTGGGGGGAAGTGACACAACAGCAATGCCTGCCTGAGAGCAGGGGTCCCCGGTGGTCCTGCTGGGATGCACAGGCTGCATGCCGCCTTTCAGCTGGGCATCAATGCTGAGCCAAGCTGTTGGAGGCAGCAGATGCCAGTGCATCTCACAGGTGGGCTGTGTGGGTGGCACAAGCCTGTCCCCATCCTGTGACATAGCCCAGGCTCTTTTCCTGGCACCCCCCGAGCGTGAAGGTCCCAGCTGCTCACGAGGGAACAGCACTGCGCCTGGGGACGGCCCAAGGTCACTGCCACCCTCGCTGTCCCTGCCGTCAACGTGGGGGATCGGGACCCACCGTGGCCTGTGTGGGCAGGGGCTCATTGTCAGGATGTGCCTCGGGCACGGCGCCTCTGCCCAGCCCTGCTTTCTGACCGCAGAAAGAAAACATTTGCCCAGACACAGCCCGGCCCCTTGCCACGTTGAAAGCCTGGCTGCTGGCAGCTTGAAGGGGGTCATGCAATACCTCCCCAGCAGGACACAGAGGACGGGACTGGGACACGAGTTAAGCGAGGCTGGTTTTTAGAGGCTTCCTGAAAGCCTGTCCTCATAAAAGGCAGCTGTCTGGAAACCTGCTCACCCGAGGGGAGGAGAGTCTCCCTGTGAAGGAGGGAGGCTTGCCAGGCCTGCCACTGCCACTGCTCACGTACAGCCAGCGCTGTGCAGAGCTGGTGCTGCAGCAGCAGCAGCCTGGTACAACACAGGGTGGGTGAATAACACCCTGGGCAAATGACCCCTGCAAGCAGGATTTGCAAGAGCTGCAGAGCCCCACACAGCACGGGGTAGCTCCCTGTGGCACTGCACATCCCAGAGAGCACAGCCAGCACAGGTGACCATGCCTGCCATCTGGTCTGGGAGCAAAGGCCGCCCCGGAAAGAGCAGGGAATTCAGGCACAATGGTCGAGGGGGGTATTTCCCAGCTGGTACAAGGTCCAGAGGTATCCTGGATACCTCCTGACAAGCTAGGATGGGTCTAAGGGCTGTCTTATCCTTTACTGTGGGACAAGGGGTGCCTGTGCTGAGCTCTGTCCTGTCCTGCTTGTGCTCTGGGGCTGGACTGCAGTTGGTGCCTGTCCGAGGTTGGCAGGGAATAGCTGGGCTTGCCTATCCTGTGCTGTTTGTGTGTTTATACAATGAACAGGTGCTTCTCCTTGCTTGCACACTCCAGGTAGACCTGGCGTGATGACCAAAGCAGATAGGCACCAGCAGATTCCCTGATTCCTCCTCCTCTCCTTCCAGCTAAAAAGCTCAACACTTCCAGGACAGAACCCAGGAGAAGTCACACGACAGGAGACTGGATCTTTACTCAGAGCCAGGTGATAACTGTATCCAAAACTACACACTGGGCTTTTCCTCTGTCATCTCTCTCATCTTCCCAGCACTTACCTGTCTGCAGCCAAGTGTCTGGAATGGGGTGGGGTTTGTTTCATAGAGGGGGTAGACTGTCCTGCCTGTCCTGCACCCCTTGGATTTAGGAGGACTTGGCCTCCCTCTCACACTTGACCTCTCAGCCACCTCCTTTATCCCGAAGGAGCTCAAAATGACAAGGCTCTAATAAACCCACCACACAGGGAACAAGGGAAAATAATTTAAGAAGCGATGAATGACACATTCCTACTTCCCTGTAATTACACAGTGTGCTTCAGCAAGGTATTTTCCTATTGCTAATCCAAAACATTTGTACTCCCCTTTCTCATAGTTTTCTGCTCCTTGATTCCCTTCCAGAGCCACTCCCAGAGCGCTCTTGAGGTACATTAGTCTGCCTCCAAATCTCTGCCCTTTGGAGCTAGTGGGGAGGAAGGGGATTTGTGCTTCAGCTTCTCCAGCCTTGGCCTTCCACAGCTACATTTTCAGTGAGGGAAGAACAGAGGAAGAATGGAACCAACCCTGAAGTTTTATTTTCCCAGTACATTTTCCAGTGGGCCTTGTGATAGCATGGGACCCCCCCCCTGTACTCTGCATACCACCATAAATATCCAGGTCAGCACCATATGCCCTTATACAGTGTTGCTCTAGGTTTGTCCTTTTAAAGACTCTCACTCTGCTTTTTCCAAGACTATAAAATATCCCAGATTTCCACTTAATTTAAAAAAAAAAAAAAAGAACATGTGCTTCTATGCATGATTCAAAACTCTTTGTTCTTCTCCCAAAAGTCCATAAAAAGGCATGCAGAAGTCCTTAGGTTTTCACCATAATGGTGAGGAAGCGTTTTGCTACTCCTGGGGCCTCCAAAAGGACTGGAATATGCTGGGTGTTACCACTTGATGCAGTTCTGAGGAGCAAGTTGACTGGAAGAGTCTGCAAAAAAACTCCCACCCCACAAAGGGATGTGGTCACATGGAGATGTTTTAGGGATCCCAACCACCTCACAGATCTGCTGAAATGTTCTGGACTCAGTGTTTCTCCCTTGAGCTTTGTGCAATCCTCCCGTACCTCCTAGGACTTGGAGGGAGAGGACGTCTTTCACTCGGACATCTGGCACTAGTGTCCTAACAGACAAGCTCCAGGGCATTTTGTGAAATAGTCTGCAGCTCCCAGAATCTGCTTCAGACAGAAACCCAAGGACAACCAGGCAGTGCAGCCCATTAATGGAATGAGTCTGTCAGATACTGTTTCATGGGGTGACTCTGTGTTTCTGTGGGACCGTTATTTGCAACAGGGCCATTCATCTCCCACATTTCTACATCCTTCCTGATTCTTAACCAATATGGGATTGATTTCCCTTAGTTCAGTTAAGGCTTGTTGGAAATGTACAGCAACACACTATGGTTTAAAAGATTTGCCAGTTTTAAAATAATAATCTCAGAACCTCCTGCTCCAGACACCACCTAACAACATGCTCTACAGGTTGTTTCTGTGCACTATAACTTCCATGCCATATTTCACCTTTTTCAGCATGGCCAGAATGCTTTTGCCTTTGTACTGCAAAGACAGATTTCCTAATGCTCCAAATGCATACCTCGTTCCACGACAGTTGAGTTTCCCAGCTCATTTCCTAGCTGTATCCTACTGCGATCCTTTCTGTGCTGAACCTTCTATGCGAACTCGTTCAGGAGCCCACACTCCCTCTCTGGCATCGCCCTTCCTCGGTTCTCCTGGGTGAGCTACAAGTATTTGCACATCTACAAGTTGTTTGAGAGGAAACAAGCATCTCCCTCTCTTCATTCATCCCCTTGAAGAACCAACTCTTCTACTTTGCATCCATGATGTTGCTGCACTCAGCCCCAGAGGTGGGCCTGGATGAGGCATCACTACTACTCCACTTACACCCAGAGGTATAGTTAATTGTGCAGTTGCAAAATTGCCATTTTCCTTCGGCAAAGGAAACTCCAAGGTCCACAGAGTGAGCTACTGCAGGGGTTCATGGCCTACCCTTACTACAGTGTTCCTCCTGTGCAAGTATCAACAGAAATCATCAGTAAATTTAACCACTGGCACAGGCTGAAACTGCTAAATTTCATCCTGTTGGCCACTGAAATGCTCTCCATCAGTCACTGTGCCCGTGCAAGGTTTTGCAATGCTACAAACAAACAAATCTACAAACAAACCTTCTGTAACAGGAGCAGAGTCCTATGGGCCAGCACCTCCTGCCAGCTCCAGGCAGTCTCAGTTTTGCTTTTCTCAGTGGAAATTCCCCATCACCAGCTTGTGCAGCGGACAGAAGTTACCTGCTTTTGGAACACCTCCCTTTCCTTTGGGACCAGTTACAGGCTGTCAGCCTTGAACTTATCACAGGCCATGTGTAACTGCACCTTCCACTTCTTGTTCAAAGGTCTCAGTGTGTACCCATAAATAGCCCAGGCACAACAGACCTCTTGAAAGGTTGAGGCCATCCAAGGCCTCCTCTTGGCATGGCCATACCTTCCCCACCAGCCTCTCCAGCGTAGCTGGTGCATTGCGTAAGTCCCTGGCCATCACTAAAGTGCCAAATTGGGCTTCACCGAGAAAGCAATTTTCCCACCTTTCTCTGCTTTTTCTCTTCTGCTTGCTGACATACAGCTTTCAGATCTATTGTGACTGACCAAACTGAACTAAATGGCATCATCCACAGGATGGATCTTCACTCCCAGACACAGCTCATTTCCAGGGACCTCAGAGGGGCCACTTAGGGGAAAGGTTGTTTTAGTCGTTCCTGGTTGTTGCTTCTGGAAAACATCCAGGAGACAGATGGAGATCATTTCTGTTTCACATGCACAAGATCTCACTGACCTGTTGGGTAAGAGTCTCTGAAGGTCCCAGGGCTCCAGGCAGGTTCCAGACCCTCCCATCAGTCAGGGCTGGCAGTGACCTCAGAGTGGAGCCACTTTTATTTTTCACTGTCCCGGAAGGCAGGACAGGTTTTCATCGCAGACCAGCTGCCTGCAAACAGTTTGCTTCACTTGAAACAGGTCTTTAAGGGGAATTTCCAAAGTGATGGAGTAAGGCACAGTTCCTGGTGTTTATCAGGACACCACCACACCTGACTTTTTGCTCCAGTGCCCCTGTTTCACCAGTCGGCCTTTCCCAGGTTAGGAAGTGTCTACACTCTCCTGAGTGATTAACTGGGCCACTGTTAGCCCAAGTGCTGGTCTAGCTTAGTCTGGTAGACTTTGGCCCATTTCACACAGCCTAGGAGTGCCTCTGCGACTGAAGTCCCCCTTGTGAGGTTTTTGTATCAGTCCTTCACAAAAACACGGTCCTGACTCTGTCCTCCAAGCCGGAGCTACCCCCATTTCCCCAACTTGCAACCCTGCAGAGGCTTTGTTGCACGTTTTGTCTTGTAGTGGCCCACCACCTTCCCACACTCAGGTTATTTTATTCCTGCTTCTGAATTCAGCTGCATTTTTGCATGGCCACTGTCTCTTGCTTTACATACACTGGGGATGTGTGGTACTCTCTGAAATGGAAAGTTCTCTTTTCTCCTCTCCGCGTGAGCCACAGATCTGCACTGACAGGGCTCCAGTGACTGACCAGCTTCTCCCCGGTGTCTGCTTCCTGGCCCAAAGCTCTGCTGCAGCCCATGATTTAAGCACCTTGGCACATTCCTCTGCCTCTCAACGGCATCTCTGGCTTCCCATTAAACACAGGGATATCATTTCTGGCTCAGGAAGTCTCCACACCGCAGGCCACCAGGACCTGGGAGACTGGCCTGGGGAGCTTGCATTGCATGCTCTGTTTGTGTGCTCCTCCTAGGGCATCTGCTGCTGCTCTCCAGGACAGCAGGGCCTTTTTTTCTGACCCAGCGCAGTTTTTATAAAAAACTATCCTTTCACTTTTTCCCTGGTCTCAATCTGGTCATCCCATAACTGAAAAATCTATTAATAGGTCAATGTCCAATTTCCCCTGGTTGGATACCTTGTTATTCAGCCAAAATGATCCCGATCCTTCAGCTGAATTCTCTTTGTCCCCCACTTTGTTGCACGCCGCTGACCAGCTTTAATTTGATGGTTGATTCCAGTCATACAGCCAGCCCAGATAATTCAATCTCTTTTCCTGAAGGCAAGTGCTCAGTGACATAAGAGCTGACCCCATCAAGTCGGTTCATGGGCCCCTATTTCAGAGCCATTCCCTTACGCTGTGGTTACGGACTGAGTTGGATAAACCTCCCAAAATGTATTCTCCTCAAACACCATGGCTTTTGCACTGATTCAGCTGGGACAAACAGTCTGATTCCTTCCTCCTGCAGACTGGGAATGGTGGTGAGTGCTGGTGGTAGGCGTTGTGCTGGCTAGCTCTTGTCTGCAGTAGGAGGCTGTTTTTTCCTGCGGTGACCTGCAAGCCTTTTATTTCCTTTTCTGACTGATTTTCTCAGTTTCTTAACTCTTTGCTGTGGTTAATCTTCACTTGTAAATGGGCCAAAGCTTTTGTTGTGCCTCTTATTTTCTGGAAACCATTATTTTTCCATGATAGTCATGCTGCTGATCACCTCTCTGATCCATCCTGCCCTTTTAAACTGGGAATCTTCCAGGAGAATTTCTCACTCTCCCTGGACACTGAAGCCTTTTATCCTTGTCTGCAGGTGACCTCTTATAAACCTCTCTTAGAAGTTTCCAGATGTTGAACTCCCTTTGCAAAGTCTCCAGCTGTCTCGGCTCATGTTTTGCATCTTTGGTAATTTTCAATTTCCGTTCCCACTTGGTTCCAGAGGAATCCCAGAATTAGGACTTCTCCTCCTAGAAGCTTGAGTCTCTCCCTGGACATTCTTTCCATAATTTGAAGATCTGCAGGTTGTTCCAGAGAGGACGAAGCTGGCAAAGACGCTCCAGAAATACTCCAGGTGTTCCACAAGGAGGTGCTCCAGAAATGCTGACCCCCCGCTCCCCACCCTGTATGTTCGTTATGGAAACCATGCAATGCCCTGTTTTCCTGCCCATAGGAGGAGTCAGCTGGAGGGAACTCTTTTCTTCCAGAGTTCAAGCTCCCTTTGAGTCAGCACTCCCCCAGGAGGTCTCCATGTGCTTTATTTCAGGGTTAGGGCTCCTTCTTCTATTTGGGCTATGCCTCCACTTTTCTGGATGCTCCAGTAGGGAGGAGAGGAAGTTCATGCTGATGGTGCTTGTTTCTCTCTGCTGACTACAGATGTCTGTAGCTACATCTTAGGTGTCCCACATGGATGCCTGACTTGGGGCAATCAGTGCATCCTTGATGGCCAACTACTGCTGGCACATGGCTGGCGCTGAGCAGAGTTTCCCCCGCAGTCTGTGGTCCCCCTTCCCAAGGGAGCAGCCCTGTACAGTCCAATCTTACCCAAAGCAATGGCCTGAAGCTGTGTCAGGGGACGATTAGGTTGGATCTCAGGAAAAGGTTCTTCCCCCTGAGGGTGACTGGGCACCGAACAGGCTCCCCAGGGCAGTGGGCACAACACCAGGGCTGACAGGGCTCAAGAGGTGTTCAGACAGTGCTCTCAGGCACATGTTGGGATTCTTGGGGTGTCCTATGCAGGGCCAGGAGTGGGTTCCTTCCAGCTCAGGATATTCTGTGCTTCTATGAACCAGTGTATCAGTCTGCTTTCCTCACCAGCAGCAGATTCTCCCAACCGCCTCTGTAGCAGCCCACAAGCCTCTCCTTCTGACCCGCAACCCTATAACCTATAGGCACGTGTCACCCAAGTGTGCTGTTCCTGTTTAGCCCCGAGTTTAGCTGCACGGGCAGCGTGGAAATGCCATCAGGCCAACAGGGAGAGAGCTGTACAAGCCCGCAGTGCCACTTGCTGCCTGCCAAGCAGGAGCCTCAAACACCTCATCAGAGCCTTCGCTGCTCCTAAAACCTCATTCGCACTTTACATATGGGCAGTGCGGTTCAAGCAGACCCCATCTCCCCCACACACACACACAAAAATCACGAGTTACCCTCCTGGCCACATTACCTGAAAAGCACCATCGTTAGCAAGTAATAATGTGAGGTTCCTGTCTCTGTTTTGGCAGGCGGGGGCGTGTTTTCTGTTTATTGGGGTAATTCACCCGCCTCCTTCCCTCTCGCCTCCGCCAGCTGTGAGATCCCGGGGTTCGGGGGTCACGCCAAGCTCAAGGAGGGAGGGAGCAAAACCGAACCAAATGAAAGGCAAGCGCGGTCAGGGATGGCGGCGCGGGATAAACACATCGCTATGGATCGCCTCAGCTGACACTTCCCGCCGGGAACACCGGAGAGAAACCCGGCAGCCCGGCTCTGTTGGGGGATGGCGGTGGTGGTG
>VZRE01015078.1:2232-18909 GCA_013396775.1 Cephalopterus ornatus | reverse complement strand
GGTGGGGGGGGGGAGAGAGACTCCCATCCGACGATCACAAAGCCGATTAGGTCGGAAAAAGACCTCTGAGATCACCGCGCCCAACCTGTGACCGAACGCCCACCGCCGTGGCGCACCCAAGTGGCGCGTCCGCTCTTTGCTTAAACACCTCCCGGGACGGCGACTCGACCGCCTCCCCTGGGCAGTTCCAGTGTCTGACCACCCTCTTTTTATGAATAAATTCTTCCTAATGCCCAACCTAAACCTGTCCCGGCGCAGCGTAAGGCTCTGTCCCCTCCGAAAGCGCCGCCGGGGATTCGGGAATCCCGGCGTTTAAGAGGCTTGCCCGATGTGTGTGGATGGGATATGATGCGGGTACGGACCAATTCTGTACAGGAAATAACAAAAGACCAAGAGGTTTACAGCCCTTGAGGGCATCAGCTGCAGGGTTAATAAAATGTCATCGGGGAACACCGTAGCAGACTGTTTTTTCACTCAGATTCTTCTCAAATGGCAATATTGTTACTGTCATAGCATCACAGAATGGTTTGCGATGGAAGGGACCTTAAAGATCATCTCATTCCAACCCCCTGCCGTGGGCAGGGACACCTTCCACTATCCCAGGTTGCTCAGAGCCCCGTCCAACCTGGCCTTGGACACTTCCAGGGATGGGGCAGCCACAGGCTTCTCTGGGCAACCTGTGCCAGGGCCTTACACCCTCACGGGGAAGAATTTCTTCCTAATATCCAATCTAAACCTACTCTCTGTCAAGTGTGACTACCTGCCCTTGTAAATAGTCTCCATTTTTCTTGTAGGCTCTTGTAGGTCTATGGATATAGCAAAACAAGGTCCAGAGGTGAAGGCAAGACCTTTTATTAGCAAAAAATAAAAGAAAACTAGAATTGGTAAAACCGAACTGGAAAACCAGATTAACCTTCAAGCAACCCCAGCCTTTTCATAGCTGCATGAAAGGACCAGGAGTCCCCCTAGCTGAAACTTCCATGTGTTTTATATACCTGAACTTATTTATTTAGGAGCTGCCAGTCATCCCTCACCCTACCTGTCACACACCCAGTCCTCCCATGTACATGGGTTACAGACACGTCTCCAAAAGCCCAAGGCTGGAAGACCATGAATGGCATCCCATGGACGTTCCTGCTTGTGCCAGGGAAAGGCATGGATACAGTCCCAGCAGCTCCTGCTGGTTTGTTTCCTACCACAGCCTAAGGGCCTGGGAGCAGCCATCGATCCCAGCCACACCACAATCCTGCTGCCGCTCACATGACAGAGTCTGGACACAAGAATCACCAGATTCCATGTGATTCCAGACAGTTGCCTGGGACACAGACTCACCACAACCCGTGGGACCAAGAGAGAGCCACGTACAAATGAGTTAATTGGATACATCTCCACCCTCTGGTTGCTCTGGGCTCGGATGATTAGCACTGCCTTCTACTCAGAGTTCTGCCCCAGAGCCTTTCTCAGAGGGAGATGCACAAATCAGTGTTTTTCCAAGGGCTGAACTAGATTTGCTCCCTTTATTTCAGAACAGTTGGCGGTGGCAGCGCTCACGTGGTGGCACCTGTTGGACAGCACAGCATGATCAGAAGAGATATCACACTCACCTAAGAGGAGAAACCTACACTCCAGCCCTGCTTTGCAGCATGTTTGTGCATTTTACGTTGCAAACCCACGGGAACAAAAACAGATCTTCACAGGAGCTGTGATAGGAACTGGCACTCTGGTTTCCTCTTCCCCCAAGTCAAGATTCTAATCAAACAAGCTAAATCTAAAAAGCGACTGCTTAATTATTCTGTGCAAACTAGGGCAAGATCCACCAGAGAAATAGCACACACACCTCTGAGAGCAGCTTTTGGCACAGGGAGCAGGAGATGCAGACAGAGGTGAATATCCTTGGAGGAAGGATATTCATTCTCAATCACCTACTGTGAGATAAACGTTCCAGTTACCGAACTATGACTCAAAGGCAGGGCTGCTCCTTTTCCAGCTTCAGCTTTTTGTGTGAAGAGTGCTGCCCTCTGTTGTTCCACGGAGAAGCTGCTGGGAGTCAGGGAATTGAAACCACGGTGGGTTTGGTACTGACGACTCCTACAGATGCTTGGTTTGGACACACAGGCAGTTTGCTGGGTCTGTCATGCTGAATGCACTCAATCAGGACTTCATTTTCCAGAGTGAAGTCAGGAAGGAGATGTAGGAAAAAAACTGTTTAATAACACTGCTTAAAAAAATTAAAAAGTGTGTAGATAGGTAAAACCTCCTTATTACAGGTGCTGCCAAGGTAACTGAAGAGTACAGGAATGAGTGTGGACAAGAGGGCAGAGTTAAGGCTGCTGTGTATCCTTCAACACCTCCTGATACCTGAGAGGAAAGGTGCTACCTTTGCTTAAGCAGCTGCCATCATGAGACACTCCTCGTGGGCACTCCTAGTCCGTCTGTAAAGAAAAACACATCTGTGTGAACCTGGGCTGCATGTGTTCCTGCTCCTTGGCACACCAGAGAGCAGCCGTGTGTCTGGAACTGCAGTCTGTTCTACAGAGCAGAGAAGTAAGATTTGTAAAGGCATATCCACGTCTGCAAAACGTGAAGCGGCTTTGCAGAACACCTAATGCAGCTGGTCACGGGGCTAATTCCGGTGCTGTAAATTACAAGGCGAGTACAGTTACTTAAAACGACCTTTGAGAGCAATCTGCGTGCCGTGCCCCAGGAGCCATCCATGGGAAGCACGCTCCCATCGGTGCCCTGCCAGGCCCTGAAGGTATTTCCAGGAGTCCAGCTGTTTGCTGTGATTGCTGAACATGCCGAGTCTGCAATAACTGCTTTTAAAAGTACACAGTAACGTCACGGAGGTGCTTGAGTTTAGTAACCCCAGGGCAGTACGCTCACAGGGGTTGAGGGCAATTCAGCTGCCTGTCAAAGTCAGTGAGAAGGTACTGCATGTCCCCTTCGTTTTCCTCAGGGATCACCTTACCTTCAGCAACAAAGCTGCCCGGGCTGGGGCTTTAGTTCAGGGCTGACCCAGCATTTTCCCTAATGGGTACAGTCAAATCATGTGTTTGTACAAGCCTGTTAAGAGGGGATCTCCTCCTTTCCCTGGATGTTCCCGTTGCATCCGTGTGGCAGTGCCTTCAAGGTGCAAGCCCAACCCCTTGATCTGAAGGCCCCTCCACCATGCAGGACAGTCTCAAGCTTCTGGCTCACAAGAGAAGCAATCATCTTGGTACAGTCATCTGAACAGACTCAAACTTTTAACCTCAAAACAGCCACCCCAGAATTCCATCATTCAGATGGAGTTCCTGTCAATAAAAAGCCTCAGTTACCTTTTCACCTTCTGGTTTTAATCAGAAGCAGGGAAATGCAGTCAGCCCATCTCCTGTGCATCACAGAAAGCATGTATTTCTACAGCCAAAACAAAACAGAACAATGCCAGAAAGATTCCTCTTATTCCTAGTTCAGGTTCTATGAATATTTTGTCTTGAAGGTGAAAGACTGATGCCTCCAGAGGTAACCGGAATTGTGATGATCTGCACTACAAGAAAACACAAACCTGACACTTTAACACAGAATAGCTTGTTGTAATTCTTGTTAGTTTTGACTGACACTTCTCAAGGCTACTGAGCCTCATTTTGTGGTTGCCCATAGCTCCTGAGGTTTGTGCTTATCCTGTGTGATTGCACACTGGGGGCAGGCCAAGTCCATTTTTCCTAGCAAAGGAGATGCATATTCCTAGAAGTAGGTGCCTCCTGCTGTACAGTTCCTCAGGTGACAAAGGTAGCAGCAAGAACTTTACTGAGCAGGACTTGAGATAAGATGCAGCAGGACTGATTATTCACTGCCTTGTCAAATGCCAGCAGCTGCACTAGTTATTACTGGAACAAGTTCAGATGGCAACATCTTTAAATGATCTTTCATGCAGCACAGCTGAGTCTCTGTGCTAAGCCATGCTGAAGGGTGTTCATTCTGTGTAGGACTCCGGAGTAAGTACAGCTGAAGTGTCTGTGAGTTAATTCAATTTATTTGGAGCATGTAGGAAACACTCTGGAATCAGGAAACAGCCAAAAAAAGGCACCCTCCTACAATTCTAACTCTGGCGCCCTTTTATCTCTTCAGCCCCTAATACCAAAGGGCACTTGGGTATCTGCAGAAAACTGTGACATGGGAACCTGTCACAGTGTATTACTGGTTACATGCACCTTGCTGGAACATCATCAGACCTGTGCAAACACTGGGACGTTTAGGATCACCAAGCAAATCTCCACCTGTTCAGTGAATCATTTCTATCGATTAGGTACAACACACTCCCAAAGCAGCACTTGCAGAAGTATTTAGGCTGCCTCTAGTAACAGCATGGCTTTGCAAAAAGAGAGTTGAAAAAAAAGTTGAAATGAGGTTTTATCCCTTTACTTGCCTTTCCTTTTTACCCGTTTAGAAAAAGAAATCTACTTAAAGTTAAACAAGAATTCACCTTCAGAAACCCCCGGCTTCTGTCTGCACGCCTGCATCTTCCTCTCCCTGCCAGGTAAAACTAACTCAGAGTGACTTCTTGTCATCCTCTTCATAGGATATAAAAATACACTTCATGCACCAGTATCTGGATGGCACAGCCAAGTTCAGGACCGGGTTGTGCTAAGGACTGTTTGCCAAACAAATAGGGAACAAGATGCTGCTCCCCACAGGGCCTGCCGTAAATATAGACAAAGTCAAAGGGGATGAGGCAGTATTATCTCAAGCTTACAGCTGGGGGACTCCAATCCAGAGGGATTATAGTAGCTTGCCCAAGGTCACACACAGGAGATCTGTGGCAGAGCTGGGAAATGAAACAAGAGCTTCCCAGGCACAGGTAAATATGCCAGGCACGGGATAATCCCTAAAATGGAATGTTTCGACCCACATCTATGCAGGTTTCAGAAAGCTTCCAGGCCTGCACAGGAACTGCAGCATTTGGGTGTCAGCTACACACACACACACACACTGGGACTGGGATGTGGTCCTTTGCGAGTGCCACGGTGTCCTTTCTGAAAGAACCTGCTCCAGGACGGAATGTTGGGTGTCTCACGCGACTGCGTCACGTGCCGTGTGTTCCTAGAAAACCTGCTTCTCGTGGCGCTGTGTGGCCACGGCGTGTGCTGCTGCTCTCTCGTGTGGGCCTGCTGGGAACTGCAGCGCTGGCACAGCCACGGGGACAAATCCATCAGGAGCCCTGCATTCCAGCAAACCTCCCAGGGCAGCTGGTGGACACTGCTGCCTTTCTCATTTACTGTGCTGCCGTCTCCTCCGTGCTCGTTTCCTACGTGACACCAGCTACACGACAATGGAGAATCCGGGTCATAGTCCTGGCAACCCCCGCTGCACATTTGCCAGGTCAAGGGAACACTTAAGACAATTTTGTAGCAACAAAACGTAGTTAAAGGTCGCCTGGTGCTCTCGGGTTTCTCTTCAGCTTGCCAGAAGGGCCAGTTCTACCTCTCTGACCAAAGTTCACCTCAGGTTGATTGTGACTGCTAAAGCCAAATCATCTTTCCTGGGCACATAACATTCCATGAGCAGCAGTTTGGTACACCCGATAAAAGGGATATGCTGTTGCAAGTTGTGACAGGCAGTAATTTAGGAGAAGCTCCATAGGCAACCACAGAGAAGTTCCAGTTATTCCCCATTTAAAGGCTGGCCTGAATTTCATTTAAGCAATAGCTCCTGATGGTACCCTGTGATACTACATCACCAGCTTTCAAAGCTGGATGATTCACTGTCCATCACACCAGTAGTGAAAGGGACCTTGGGGTAAATATGAATGAGATTCAAGGTGTTTCACTTGGTCTACATCTCTCTTCCCTCCTCCCACCACCCTCCCCTTATTTTGTTTTAACCAGAAGCCCTCCTTTTCAAAATACCTATGCAGGTAATTATTTGCACTCCTTTGTGTTGCACTGGATAAGGTTTGTTTTAAGTGGACCGTCCTTTCCAGAATTGTAGAATGAATATCTTGAGTTGGAAGGGACCCACAAGGATCACTGAGTCCAACTCCTGGCCCTGCACACGACAGCCCAACAATCCCATGTGCCTGAGGGTGTTGTTCAAATGCTTCTTGAACTCTGGCGGGTTTGGGGCTGTGCCCACTGCCCTGGGGAGCCTGTTCAGTGCCCAGCCACCCTCTGGGGGAAGAACCTTTTCCTAATATCCAACCTGAACCCCTGACCCAGCTCCAGCCGTTCCCTCGGGTCCTGTCACTGGTCACCAAAGAGAAGAGATCAGTCCCCTAGTGAGGAAGTGGAGGAAGCCCAGCTGGAGCTCTTCTGAATATTTTTCTCCAAACTTTTGCTCATTAAAAAGAAATAATAGAAAACATTTCCTCCCTACAACTTGACCCAGGATGGAATATTAGGTCTTTTATGCTGCATTTTCTCATTAAGTCTTCCAATTACTTACTGCCTTCCTCCTTTTGCAGAGGGGTACAACAAGACAAAGTGTGTAGCTGAAACAACAAGCACAAAATAGCTTATGCAAAAATGATGGAGAGAAAGGGAAAACTATAGCTTGAACAATAGCATCATGCTGTATTTTTCAAGAATAAAACTTACTTAACCTGTGCAGATCACCACCAATACTAAACACCAAACCTCCAGCTCCCACAGCCAAAAACCCGGTCTGGTGTAGCAGTATTTCACCTCTGTCAGCTTCCAGATGACTGAACAGAAGTGTGATGGCACTGTGATGACACTCTCTCACTCTGCCAGAGACAGCAGAGATCCCTGCAGCCTTTCCATAGCCAGGGATTCAGATCCAGAAAGCCTCCAGAAATCAAACTTCAGTTTGCACAAGGGACAAATGTCTGTGCTAGGCAGGAGTCAGTGCAGAGCAAATACACGTTCACAGGAGAGAAACTCCAAAGCTGTCTGTATGACAAGGAGGTTTCCTGCCTGGGGGAGGCACAGACAGACCCACCAGAAGTGACATGAGGACACTGGCAGTGCCTAAGCTGATCAGAAAAGTCGTGAGGTTGCTCAGTTAAGTTTATTATCCCTGTTTGCATCAGTTCCTTGTTGCACTGCCACATGCCAAGGAGGTTTTTTCCAAGTCACTCCCCAGACAGTTGCTCATGTTTAACACATAGACCCCACAGTTTGCTGACCCAACATCACACGGAACAGGGAGCTCACTGCAAAGGATGGAAAAAATGTACACTGCGTACCCACCTGGAAAAGTGGAACAGAACAGACCAGTTGAGACTGCCTCCTTCCAATAGTTCTGGAGAAAGTTAATGATGAAGCAGCGGCTGACCTAGAAAATACTCATTAACACAAGCTACAACACCAAAGGAAGCAAATGTATCATTTTCAAAAAAGGCAGTAATGGGGACTGCTGCTCATTGTGCCCTACTTCAGACATGAGACATCTTAGTTGAAACAATCATTAAAAATTGGGATTATAAAGAAATACTACCTAGCTGACACAGATGTGACAGGCAGAAGAATTCAGTACAGCTTCTGAACAAAATGGACCATTAATCTGGTCTGGTCCTGCAATCATTAGTAGCCCAGTTACACTGAGCTAGTTAGTGCTGCAGCAACCACATACAAGTACACCACACTTTGTTCTTTAAAGGCAAAGGAAAAGATCAGAACCATCAGCTGTAACCGTGGCTCTGCTGAGCACGCTGGGAAACCTTAAGGTACCACAAAACGCAGCCAGCTGACTTGCACAGGGGCAGAAAAGGGCACTTTTCAGGAGCAGAGGGCCCCCACAACCTACATGGCCCTGACAACATGAGTGCCACGTGCTAGGGTTCCAGTGGAGTTCATGACACTGTCTTATCACCAGTCAACAGTGTTAGCTCATTGCTCCTCAGCTCTAATGAGATTAGGCTCCAGTTAGCTTAGGAAAATCCATTTGTTGGGATATTAGACTAAGGACTGCATTTGGATGGCTTAAATCACAACTCTCCAGCTGTAGCGAGTTCCCTGCCTTGATTAACTCAAATGATCTCAAACAATCTTCACACCCCCTCAGGTGCTCAGCACAATTAACTACACCTGAATCAGGCCTGCAGTTCCTTGTTCAAAGCTTAATTTCTTTCTGCTCCCTGAAGGATCAAGGCATTTGCTGTGTGGAGATTCTGTGCATTCACTTCCCCTCCCTGATCACCTCCAAGCGAACCTCTACCCCTTTGCTTTAAGTTCCAGGTCTTCCGAGTCACCGGCCAATTCTATCTGTTCAGGGTTAATATTAATCCTGGAAGAAGTTTCTCAGCTCAAAACAAGCTGCTCTACTCTCTTGTAGTGCCTGGGCTTTAACTGATTAAGATTACAGCACGTGCACGCTCATGGCAGAGGACCTGTCTGCCACAGAGGCCCCACACCCAACCAGCTGTGTATCCCACACCAAGTAAACTGCCATTCAGGGCTGTTCAGTGTCCTGATGCTGGACACGCAGCCCTTTCTGAAGGTGTCTCAGCTGCAGACACACCCAGCTTTACCTTGGCCCTGCTTTCAGGCCCAGTGTTCCCTGACAGAGTCCCGGCAGCTGTACTGTGAGACGTGCGCGAGATGAACGGTGCAACTCCAGCAAACCACGAACTGGAAAGACCCAGAGTTTCAGAGGGGAATTTATTGTATGGGAGCATATCCAATATCTCTTTCTTTTTTTTTTTGTCAACCATTCATGAGAATAATAAAAAATAGAAGCTTTTTTAAATGACAAAAAATATAGTTACATATAATACAGATTTTCATCTTGCATTGAAGCAGAGCAGTAATAAAACGCTCACTCGTGTTTTCACAGTTAGTTTGCGTTGCTTCTCTAGGTTAAAGCGCCAGCAACCCAAATCTTCCAGTCAGAACCCCTAGTTAGTAGTTTCATGCGATGGTCGTGAGGGTGAACACTCTGCATTCTGATACCCTTTACAAGTAGAGCAGGCACACTCCATCCATGGCAGAACTACTAGAATTTTCAGAGGTACCAGCTATGCTTGAGGCATCCTTGCTGCAACTGAAAGACTTTTGTATCAGAACATGTTTTTAGGCCCCAGTCAGAAACAAGAATACTCAAGAATGTGCTTAAATCCCCTCTGGTTCAAAGGGCTCTGAGTTGATCCTTTGTGACCACCTTGTTCTGCCCTCACAAGCACCACGAAGCACTGACCAGTGCGTGATCACATGTGTAAAGTACTTGCAAGACCACAAAGGATTTAACATTCTTCAGCACTCCATTTACTTGAGACCTAAAGGCATTCACTGCATGCATACATTTATGTATATACTACACTTACCCCCAACCTCCCCCCAGTATTATTGCAATAATTCTTTGCTGGTATAACAGCTTATATTATAGCAAGTTTCACTTATTTAGTTTTCTATAAACATAGGAAAAAACACCTGAAGAGAGCTAGAACAGCTTTCAATCAGTCACTATATTGGCATTGAAAGCTTTATTTTGAAAACTTTAAGCAGCAATACTGAATAAATAGACAGAATGATTGTTTTGTCATCTCCATACAACTGATGGCCTTCATCCAAAACATTAAAATACTGTAGCAAATAGAATAAACATGCACATGTCAATGTTCTAAAAAAAAAAAAAAAAGGAAAAAAAAAAGGTGGTGTAATATAAAAGTAACACTTTGACACTTATTTTAATACAGTACAGACCATTAGAGACTATTTTCTGAAAAAAATATCTGATTACAGTTTTGTTATTTACATGGATCATTAAGGCCCAATTCACTCAAGTTAATGCACATCAGGAATTTATATGCTTCAAGGTAACTCACTAAAAATTACAGGATCGATTCTTTTTTTTTTTCATCATAATCATATGATCCCAGTTCACTAAAATAATGCAATACTCTTCACGCTAAAAACAAGGCAACTGCTGCCCCAAGAGGAGATTTTTATTTCCCTAAAGGATCTTTTCCCTCTTACCTCACACATTTGCATATTGCTAATGCTAGTAGGGGTAGTTCTCTTCTTCAAGAACTTCCTCCCAACTTGCAAGGGTTCAGAAAAGCAAGTAATCTCAAAGCTAACATACCATTTCCAGAAGCAATTCAGGCACTTGGGAACCTAAGTCCCACTAAAAGATCCTGGGAGGCGTGTTCCTAGCTGACTTTTCAGAGTGGGACTTGGGTTTCTCCCTTGCTCGGGCATTCGGATTGTTCACCTTAGCCTCAACCTACTGGCTTTTCAAATGGTCACACCCCTCCCCCTTTTCCCCTAACAACATAGCATCTCCAGCAAAAATAACCTGTATCCTCATGGATGAGAGAGATAACACAGTTTATTTCCACTAGTAATAAATTACAGGAGTTCTCCATATAAATTCCCCGTGCACTGGAAAATAGTGCTTTGTGTGTTCAACTATTTAAACGCAAGCAAAAAACCCCATTTTTATCATGCTGCCCAGTAAATAATATGGCACTTGTTCAAATCAGTATGCGTAGCTTCCTTTCTGCTAATGCCCCGTTAAGTAGGTTTGGAACATTTCTGAAAATGAATTTTTTTTTTCTACAGTTGTAAAGAAAGAGTGAGGTTCTGCAGTTGATCAGAAGCAAAATTCTAAATGCCGTAGTGTGAGGAATTTTTCTAACTGTTGCACGCTGCTCAATTCACATTTAATGCAAGGGCATGCCATTTCTTTTTGGTTTATTTACAGAGAGGGTGAAAATGCTACAGAACTTCAGCCTGGGTGAAATTCAAGAAGCAAGAGGAGTATGGTGGGGGCAGGGGAATTTGTCAAGTGTCTCACAAATGGCAGGTTTGGATACCAAAGCCTCTCCTTGGCCACAAGAGTGGCTGAAGCTGTGAACGTTTTTCAGATCACCTTGACACGTGCCAAAGCCCTGACAGGGAGGGTCCACTCAGGGATGGTGCAGTGGCCACTCCTGAGCCAGCTCCAGGCTGGCCCCTCTGTCAAACAGCTGCTGCAGTCAGCAGGTGCTACTCTTTTAACCTAAACGGCAAATTCCTCCTTTGATTCTATTACAAAGCCGTAATTAAAGCCCTCCAAAGCTGCTCTTACCCTTCCTTTCAATCCTTTTCTTCCTCCCTCCATCCCAAAGAATAACCTGGCAGAGAAAGAGAGCAGTTGTTATGATGCGAGAGCCCGGTTCAGCTCCAACTGACGCCTGTGGGAGATGGACCCGTCACACAGTATGACAGAAACATTAGCTGGGGTAAGAAGTATGCTGATCTGCCTTAAAAATACCTCATCTCAGGA
The DNA here is from genome assembly GCA_013396775.1 of Cephalopterus ornatus. Taxonomy (NCBI): domain Eukaryota; kingdom Metazoa; phylum Chordata; class Aves; order Passeriformes; family Cotingidae; genus Cephalopterus; species Cephalopterus ornatus. The sequence goes on along the minus strand of VZRE01015078.1, from coordinate 7,704 downwards.
CAAGACTGTTTCCCCCCACCCCCATGCAGCATAATTTGGGCCAGACTTTGCAAGGTGCTGAGTGCCTCAGTTCTCTAACATCAAGAGGTGCTGAAGATGCAAGATATCCACTGGAGAGGGCCATTTCACTTCTGTAAATTGAACCCAGAATGTAAGGCATATATGCTCAAGTACCTTGGACAGATATTGTCATTCAACTATGTATATTTTACACTTTTTTTTTTTAATATATAGATATATATATATATGTACACACATTCTTTCTTTTTTGTTTAATACAAAGTTACGGGCACAGTAAACATGAGCACAGAATTGTGATAAACTAACAATAAAATCTGTGAGCACTGCGAAGATTCCTCAGGTAGGAACAAATAATTTTCCAGTTTGCTCACAAGGGAAGATGGAAGGGGAAAAAAAAAAAAAAAAAAGACCTGATAAGTTAAACAGTAAAAATTCAGAGTCCATTTGGAAAGGTCCTTTATATATTCACAGCCTTATCTGTTGCTGTTAGTCTAAATACAGCAGCATTTTTAGAATATATGATGCCATTAGTAAGTGAAAAGGGAAAAAGATGCAATAAACACTCAAGAGTCCTTCATCTTCTACTGTATCTTTTAAAACTTCCATTTGTCAGGAAGCTCCTTTTTTTTTAAAAAAGGAGACTTAAATTAACATTTATCTGCACATCAGTAAATCAACACAAGAGGATGCTAGGAATTAAGTATTCTTCTGTGGCAAAAAGCTTGGGAGTTCCCTACCAGTGGTAAAACCCTGACCCTACTGAAGCCATCAGGAGCTCTGTCATTTTGCCACTGACTAAGCCCAAGACTTCAGAACTGAGTGAGAGTATGATGTCCCGCTCTCGTGCCAAGGGGATCTTCCAAGGTGGGGATGGTGCTCTGAGCTGCTGTTAGAACAGGAAATCCAGACACAACCAGGGAAGGCCCATCCCGTCTCTAACTCATCCATGAGGCCAGCCTCCAAGGTTTACAGTGTCCCACTGACGCCAGTCACTTTCTCCACAAACCTGGTGTCCCCTTTAGCAATCTAACATCAAGGTCTGGAACCAACAAATTACCTGGTGTTGTCTTAACTTTCTGCAGGGAAACCACTCTGTTTAACCCTTGCTCAGCTTTGATTGCATTAGAGCAACACCAAGATACGAAAAACGTTCTCTTTTCACATGTTTTGCAAAAAAATGACCACCGAATGTGGGACTAAACGTGAATGAAATCCTGGCCCCGCTCACATCAGTGAAAGCTCTGCTACTGACTTCAAGGGACTCTGCCAGGTTTCTCCCCTCCACAAAACTTGAGTGAATTCTGGAAGGCTGAAAGAGGATGCCCGTTTGTTTTGTGTCTTTCTTCTCCTTCAACAGCAAGATTTACCTCAAAACAAGAATACTGTAATGGCTAGTGGGAAAAAATAAAGTACAAAATCACACACAGTGAGAAGCCTCCTACTCTCTTTTGGTAAGATATATGAAGACAACTTCTTACATTGTTCTTTTCTCAAAAGGCATATACAATGTGGCAAAATATTTCAAATATACATTCTATATAATAAAATATCATCTAACTAGTGCATCCTCAATTATATGCTGGAAATATTTTTACCAAGCCAAGGTTTAAAATCCATAAATCTTTTTGAACACTAGGTGCTTCATTCAAAGGCAGATTCAACAGCAAGTAAAACCCACAAGCTCACTTTTCAAGCTTTAAAAGGTAGCAATGGATGGAACATGACATATAATGACCCACAACAGAAATGAACAAAGTCAGTGGTGAGAAACCACGGTAATGGTTCAGCACCCCACAGAACTCTGCATTGCAGGTTGCTGTACTTGATCAAATGGGAGGGGTATTTGCACACACAAATTAAAGTCACCTTGTCAGACTGACACACAGCCATACGTGATTATTCACAAGTTAAAAATAAAAATACAAAAGGTCAACATTCACAGGTCCATTGATTAAAGGGAATAAATTAAACCTCAGGGAAGTTGCATACACCATTTCCTTCACCCTCAGTCTTCCATTTATGCCTATACAAGGGACAATACTTTCCCAAACACTTCCGAAGTGGCAAAAACAACGGTTTCTGCACTCTAGCTGTGTTGACAGCAAGGTCATCCTTGCCAGTTAGGAATCGAGACAGCTCCTGTCTCTTTAGCATCAGTGCACAGGGTATGGCTCCGAGTGGTGTGTTGGAGGAAGAAGAAGAAAAAAAAATAACACGGTGGCGTAACAAAAAAAAACCCAGAACAAAACAAGAAAAAAAAAACTTCTTCCATTCATCATTGGCAGAATAAAATAAAGTGTATCTTGTCCAGGGTACCTTGCTAGGTCCTCTCCAGAAGAGGTATGTACTGTCATACATAAATGCCCTCCGGGTTAAAACCAGACGACAGGGGATTCTGTAGGATCCGAAGGTTGCTGGGGAGTTGCCTCGAGGAGCCAGGGCGCTTCAGTGACCCAGACTGAAATGCTGGCTCTGGACAGGAAAAAAAGGCACTTAGAAAAGTCATCATCAGGGGAGACATCCATAAAACACCTCCCCTCTTCCACAAAAAACCACCACCACGCATAACAAACAGCTGAAATGCCTGGGTAGGAAGGGATGAGATATAAGGTGCATGCTTCCTACTCATTTCAAAACAGGAATATCTACCAGAAATAGCTATCCATAACAATTACTCTCCTGTAAAAAAACATGCACCCATTTATATGGTAATGTGCAGGAAGGGATTTTACCTACACACAACTCAAAGCTTCAGCTTCCTGCCCACTCAAAAGAGACAGTTCACGCAAGTACTGACATTTTAAGGCCTGGTTGTCTTTTCTGTTCCTTCCCCCCGTCCCCCTTATGCTCCCAGTGCCTTTTGGTTGGAAAGTTTTCCAAAAGGAGGACAGAACTAAAGAGAAAGACAAGATCAACAGCCCCCTTGAAAAGCAGGGTATTGTCAAAGCACACAGCTCTGACACACATCCCATGTTTCTGTCCAGGAAAATGTGAATCCAGCTGTGGGCAGGTGCAGGTTGCCCTGATCTCACTGGGGGCAAAGTCAACTTGCACGTGCCGTAACAGCCGTCTGTGCAGGGCTCCTGGATGGCTGGCAGCCCAGCTGGATTAGCTTCTACTCCCGTGTGGCTGCTGTCTGGGATTTCTGGAGATCCAGACGCATTCCTTTTCCTACTCTGACAACAGCAGAAGGGGAAGAACCCAGATGAGCAGCAATGTCAGAAGTGCAGTGATGCTGTGTGCCAGCTTTACACGCCCACAGCCACTCCTGAAAGCCACTGGCTTAGTGGGCTGCTGACGGGACAAACACACGCCCAGGCACAGTGGGAGAGAAGTTACCCACACACTGCTCTTCATTTATAGCCTGCTAAATCCTTGGAATGAAGAGGAATATCCGACAATGTGCTTTGTTAGTGTTTTGCTAAGGCCTTCGTGGATCAGTGCTGGCATTAAGCAGCAGGTAAAGGCAGTGCCAGGCCCTTCTCCCGCCCACCCCAGGCATTCCCAGGGCTGCACCTCTCTCCAGCTCCACATGTGGGGCCTCCACCTCCACGGGGTCTGCCGGCAGCACCGTCACCTTCGTTCCCGTCTGCTGGATGAACTGCTGCAGGTTCACCTGCCGCAGCTCCTTCGTCAGTTGCTCCAGTTCTTGTTCCCTGTCCTGCCGGGGAAGAGGAAACATCTGCTGAGCATAATAAAGCAGCACTTCAAGACTCCACTTACAACTGGGCAACTCCTTTTGATGAGAAAGCCTCCAATTTTTACATTCAAATGCAAACTGAAGAGTTGAAAGGTATTTTAATCTCGTAACTTAAAAAGCGAGTCAACACTCACTATGACTTACTAGAATCACAGAATCAATTAGGTTGGAAAAAACCTCTGAGATCACTGAGTCCAACCCGAAGTACAGGTGACTGCTGGGGTTTTTTATATATTATATTTTTATATTGCTCCTGGGATGACTATCAGATGTTTCTCATATCACCTGAGAAAAATTTTGGCGCATCAGATGTAAGCAAATAAAGGTCATAGTGTGCCCTCTGAAAAAATAATCAACTGAGCAGCAGTCTGACATCAAACTTTAGTTCTGCCTGAAGTGTCCAGCATGGCTTGGACAGCTCTGATCCTAAAAGGAGTGTAAATTTCTCTTTTTTTTCTTTGCATTTTCTACCTAAATTTTTATGGACAGAACTTCCTCACTCCGCAAGTGTTTTGTGCAACGAGGCCAAAGGCTGGCTGGTTCACCAGCCCTTCCAGGCACAGAAGATAATTTAGGATCTTCCTCAAGGCTCTGTACTTCTGGCAAGATATGCAAAACTTCTAGCTCTGAGAGATTACGCCAGTCTTAGACTTACAATTATTCCCCTCCACGCACAGGTTGAGCTTCATTAGCAGAGAGCTGCATCTGGTACTCTTCCCACAGCCAGGATGGGATTCCTACTATCTGGCCACAGAGGGAATAAGGTTACTCTGATGCCAGGCAGCACATCCATGGGCATTCCCATGCAGCAGGTACTGCTACGCCCTCATTTTGGCAAGAGACAGAGGATGGGCTGACCTTCTTTTCCCTAATTATCTTGTGTCAGCAGAACCGGATGTGAACTCACACATGTGGAGGAACAGTTTAGTGGATCTGTCCTAGGAACAGATCATTCATTTGCCACGAGCTTTTGGAGAAACCGGATGGAGAAATGGAAACCAAATTTTAAAGACTATTCTACAGAAAAATTCTTCGCTTTGTTTCAGGCCCGTTAAACCCTACAGCTGGGACACAGGAAATTCTCAACTGTCTTTACTTACTACAGTGTTAATTCTGCAGCTCCATGTTTTACGAGATTGTAACAAAGCTGCCACTGAAGGAAATTCAGGAGGGTTTTGTATTTTTTTAAATTATTAAAATACGCAGGTCAGGAGAACTAACATCATAAATAACTTGTTCTTGATATTTCTCAGCTTTCACAGAAAGTAAGGTTAAAATGTCACGTATGGTTTAAGGTTTTAAATTTAGTACCTAATCGTGAAACTTTATTGAGATGTTTTACCTGAAAAAGGGCGACTTTATATTTTGTTTGTTTTGGTGGGGTTTGGGGGTTTTTTGCACTTAAAATCTTTTTCTACCAACCAGGAGACCAGAGTGTTGCATCTGACCCTCAACTGATCACAACCTCAGGTGGCTGAAAAATTACATTACTCGGGTGGCTACAGAAAAGGGGTGAAAGAGGTAGTCCAAATTACTAGAAAATGCTCACTAAAAAAATGCCACCTTCCTGCTCTTATCACAGGAAATCTATTGAATCAAAATTTTCTTTCCTTCCTTACCAAAAACTCCATAAAAAAACACCCATGCTCAACTTTCCTGTTTCAAAACAGCAGTTCTGTGAATATTAATCATTAAAATTTCAGCATGCAAGAAAATATTTATTTCCTTGCAAGAAAATATTTCTCTATTCC
>VZRE01015077.1:997-47573 GCA_013396775.1 Cephalopterus ornatus | reverse complement strand
GGCAGTTTCCAGTAACCATCTAGAAGGAGGATGTTTTAAGTGAAAAACTGAGAGTGCCTGTAAATTGGAATGGTATATGGGAGTGATCTTTTCTAAGGTAAGAAGTACAAGAGAGCTCCTTCTCTAGTTTTCTTTGCCTGCTGATTTTTGCATTCTGTCTACCTTATGTTCAATTTTATTATTTTTCAATTTCCTTAATTACATTTTTGCTGTTCGAGAGCAAATCTCTTAATCTTAAAAAGGTTCTAAAGGAGAGAATCCCAGTAAATTCTACCGAGCATATTCAATCATTAAAAGCAGAATATGCTTTTAAACCCTTCAGGTTCTTGCACTCCAAGGGAATCTCAGGAGTGGGGATGTATCTCCTCTACTAAGACACAAAGTCGGTTTGAGGATCAATTATCATGGAGCAGCAGGCCTTGATGACTGACATTGGATGAATACATTTCTATATGGTTTTGCCCCAGAAATCCCTTGATGACTGACAATGGCTGTCAGATGTCCAGTAAAATGATGCCCAAATGCTTTTTATGAGCAAATAATGCCCACAAACAACCTTAGGCTTCCAGAATCATTGGGTTCCTTGAATTTTTCCTTTCTCTGGTCCTCAGTTCCACTGAAGATCGAACATTCAGCACTGCAGCATCTGAAGAAAAGAACTTTTTTCTTTATTGTTTCACCTCTTTCTTGGAAGATGAGGAAGAATACTTAGGAAAACTTCCAATTTGATTTAATATCTGAAAACTTGCATTTCCTTTTAGCCCTCTGATGCTTTTTCTGCCTTTCAGGACAGCACTGTGAACAACTGTTGTTAACAGCATGGGGTTAGTTTGTTCTTCATCTAGGCTTTCTGTAAATCATTCTTGAGCTCTGAGATTCTCTCATTCTCTCTGGTTACCTTCCTTTTAGTCCTGTATTATTTTCTAATTCTGTTTGGAGAACATTTCCTGTAGCCTGGCCCCATCTCCCTTTCAGTGAGATGTAGACTTTTTTCCTAGGAGTTCCACCTTGACCTTGCTCGCTTCATGGCAGCCCTTTAAGACACATGTAGCTTTTCAGATGCATTTAATTGAATCCTGGAGGTCTGTTCTCAGCATCATAATTCAGCTCTTTCTTTCTGCTTTGGAGGACACTGAACCTTGTGGCCTTCATTTTTCCAAAAACCTCCAGCCTCCTAACTAAGCATATGATGTAAGCAGCCAGAATTTTAAGAAAAGCCGTGAACACTTGACCACTGAGCTTCTGAAAACCTACCCATCAGCTTCACACTAGCATCTACCTTTAGGATTTATATTTTATTATTTTATTTTGATTTTTATTTTTAATTTTTTTAAACTAGTCCTTATTTTAGTGGCAAAATACCAACACAAAAGAGGTGTTGCGATCTCTCAGGTATTTGTGCAAATGCATACAGTAACTTGATGAAATCCAGACAGTTTTGCTCCATACACATCCTCTTTTATATCAGCAGCTCTACAGACTGAACTTGAGACCAGAAGCAACAGAATTGAAGCTGTGTGCAGTAGTCACTCCTGGGATAACAGGAATATGTGGTTGTCAGCAAAGTATGGAGGCCTTTGGGGAGGGAGAGAACAATAACTAGACTTTAACTCAGAATACAGAATATGTGAAAAGAGCAAGCCATCTGCTTGAAGAAAAGATGGAACATAATAATGAGAAATGCTGTAAGAGAGGGATAATCAGAAGGCTAAAAAGGAGGATTATATTGCCCTACTAGTTTTAATACCAGCCTCAGAAGAATTCATTGTATCCTAAGAGCGAAATACTACTTTCTAGCTGACTGATGAACCCTGGTTTGCATTGATAAGGAAGATGTGTCACTGCAGGACATATTTCTTGAAGAAAAAAGGCTAAATTAATAAAGTTACCAAAGGTTTCAGTGTTATTTTCCTCTATCAAAATGAGCTACTGAGTGATGCAGTAGTTCTGACTCCGTGCCCACATTTGGGTAAAGGGAAGGAAACCACAATGAGCAGATCAGTAATGCACACAAATGCATGTTTCTTGGCTCCAAACGGGAACAAAAAGTAAATTCACATCTAAAAGGAATGTTTGTCGTGCACTGTGTCACTACCAAAAGTGCATGCAGAGTGCTCCTGAGCAAAATAAGGTTCACCTTCCTTACTGGTGAACCATCTCTTGCGTGGCAGGGGTACAACGTAAGAAAAAACCCAAACCAGTAGCGTTTCAACATGGACACCCCACTGGGGCCAGCTGGAGTTGGCTGTTCTGCAGGGGTGAACCTCGTGTGACTCTGGTCAGACAGACCTCAGACACCCTGGGAAGCAGATCCCTGACACGCTCCTGGACCTGCCAGTGGTAAGTCGAAACAAAACAGAGCGAAACAAAAAAATCAGGACAATTCTGTTTATTGCTCTCCCACCTACACAGGTTAAACTGATCCATTTCCACTTGGAGCTCCCTGTCTATCAAAGAAGAGTAATTCCCTACTGGCGAATAGTAAAGTTGAATTAACATTTATGAACTACTGCCTAATATTCAAGTGGAATTAAACAGAGAAAGAACTAATAGCAAAGAGAATATACAATTCAAAACAAAGCTGGGTGTAAAATGTAGGGCATACAGTTGTGAATCTCATTTTCCGCTTCTGTGTGGTGCAATTTAAAGTACATTTTTAACCTGCTGTTTGTGCAGAGGAGAACAAATACTATGCAGCTTTAAATAAATGTGCATTTTTAAAATAGGTGTGTATGAGACCAGCTGGCACATTATCCAAGAGAGAATACACTGCACTTCTCTATTGCTTTGCATCGCTTTTTTTCTCCATCTTCGGTTTCCATACCGCCTTATTTTCTCTTTCTTTCCTTCACAGTCCGTACTGGTATCTCTGCTTGCCCAGCCCAGAAAGCTTTGCTCAGGTTTGCTCCGTGTTCCAAAGGGCTGGACAAAAGCAGTGGGACTATTTCTGCATGTGAGGAACATACAAAACGACTTACCCGCCTTCCCAGGTCTTGCACACGAACGTGTCAGGATAGATACAGAATCCAAAATCAAAGGAGCTAAAAGTGGGATGCAAGTTGCTAACTGTTGCTTAGCAACACCACACTGATGTCACACGAACCATGACCTTGGCATCAGAGCCAACGCTGCTCACACAGATGTCTGCAGACACATCATCTGATATGGCAGAGAACAAAAAAACCACTTCATGCTGGACTCAACACGCGCTGGAGATGCTCTACGGGCCAAGGGCACGTTTGCCTCCTGATAAGCCATGAGAATGTGCATGGTAACTAAAGGAATAATCTGAAATTATTAAATTCTGACTTCACAGAAGGAAAGAGCAGCTGGAGCAGAATAATTAGGCCATGACTCAATCAGATTTGCACGGCAGATATTAGAATTCTATTGAGAGGAAACTTGAGGAAGGTGGGCAACAAGCTGTTTGCCTCCTTATGCATCACATCTACTTTTTTTTATTTCTCATGGAACATTTATCTCTCATATTCTATGAATTATCTTCTAATTATATTTATTAATATATTAAGTTACAGAATGCAAGCATTTTTTCTTTCCTTTCAGGAGAATGTCACAGTCTGTTTCCTTCATTAAAAAACTCAAAAACCTTTGAGATATAAAATCCAAAATAAGTTCCTCAATAAGACCCAAAAAAAACCTTAAATATTTTATATCAGATTTTCTATATATATGTTCTAATTAAAAAAATTAATTACATTATATTTTGTCTTTTTTCCCTTGAACTGGAAAGAACTTATTTCATTCAACATCAGCTTCTTATGTAGTGTCAAAAAGAAAACAGAAGGCCAGATGTTTGCAGACCTCTGAGTGTGGAAAGCGCTTGATGAAACGGGGAAAAAATTTTGCTCAAGGCAACCACCCAACAAGAATGTTCTTGACATTAGGGTAAAGAAATTCCAGGATGCTGCTGAACAAACTTTACAGAACAAGCTATGGAAGGTTGATGAATATGAAACGGTCTCCACCTCAGGGTTTTCTGAATCAAACCCCTAATTTTCCCCTCTATATCCTTCAGAGATGGACACCAAAATGTGAAAATCTTCCCTCTTCCCACTAACCTGCTCCCACTCATCATTTAAAATAAAACAAAACAAACAAAAACACATAAAAATGCAAAACAAAACCCCAAAAACTAAACAAACACAAACAAACAAACAAAACCAGTTCCTGATTTCCTGAACACTAAAAACTAAAACCAAAGCCATTGGCCAGAATGTTATGGGGATGAAAAGGACCTTAAAGCTCATCTCATTCCATGCCCCTGCACCTTCCACTAGATCAGGTTTCTCCAAGCCCTGTTAAACCTGGCCTTAAACACTTCCAGGAGTGGAGAGGTAATACTAAATTTCATTTTAGCCGTTTTTTTTTTACAAGTCCTAATGGATTATGCAGGCATTAGAATACCTGAATGCAGAGTTTATATAGGGAACCTCAGCAATCCCTTCTGGTCTTGGATTTTTTCCTTGTTTTCCAGCCTATGTAAAAATCCAACAAAAAGTTAATCTGGTAAGTGCTTCTTTAAATATTTTCTTCCTGAACTTTATCACTGACCCAGCACAAGTCTTCCCTTCAACATATTTCAGCTTTGCAAAAGCAGTCAAATAGAAATCTGTCTCCAATCGAGCACATGGCAGAAGTCAACTATTTAATTGCCATAATATACATAAAGGAAAAATTGGAGCAGCTGTTCCCTAGCTGGAACAGAGGCTTCAGCAGATATTCATAATAAAATGGCAATTTTTGAGTAGTGGTAGCTTGAGTCTGCCAAAGTGAAAAAGTTGCCCTTAGAATGGCATCTTTGGGAAAAATAAGGAGCTGTCTGTGATGGTCTTGCAACAGGAAAAATGTCATAAACTTGGTGTCTTTTCTAGATGAATAAGTATTTGAGTGTAGTGATTTTACGGGATTTTCATGGAATCATGGAATGGCTTGGAAGGGACCTTGATGTAGATGATGTGGATCCAACCCCCTGCCGTGGGCAGGGACACCCACTGCCAGAAACACAAATTCAGGTTTTCCAGTCTATCCTCAGAAAATCACAGGCCGCTAAGTTACACCAAGTTAATTCACGTTAAATGCCATAGCTGTGGTCAGGGCAAAGTGAGTTAATCCTTCAGGAAAATCAGCATTTATGTGCCACAGTAGAGAGTGACAGAGACCAAAACTCCATCAGAGCCCAAGGCCCTGCAGGGTTCAAAACTGGTTTGATGAGATGCATTCAGGTGGGCTCAGAGGCAAATCACACCTGGTACAGGAGAGGAATCCCATTCCTAAGTGTCTACCAAAGTGATCTGAGAACCAAAACCAGACAAATAAATTAAATAACCCCCCCCTCTTTCCCTATCCTACAATCCAGAGGTCATGAGTGATCTGAGGGCAAGGTCCTCCAGCCAGACACACAGAGGATCCACACCAACAGTTCACCCATTCCTTTGCTTCCTCCGCACATGAAATGAGAGGAAAACCTTCATCTTTTCCTCCAGGGTAAAGCCTCCCAAGAGAAACTGGGGGAAACGTTAATTTCTTGAATCCTAAAAGCTATCCAGCTAAAAGCTTGATGTCCCAAAAAGGATGAGACTCACTGGTTCTAAAAGCAATGCATTTAATTTTTAACAATAAAACATTTTATAGAAGTCATGTCCTTATAAAATAATAGAAGAAATAATAAAAACACAAACAGAGAATAATGGAATCATGAGCAAGAAACACAATATATGACTTGGAAACAAACAAACGAACAACAAAACAAACTAAAGAAAACCTGTTGATGAACAGGACAGTTATTACAGTCCAGTTGGTTTTCATTTGTGCATAGCAAAATTTAATAATGAATTTTAAATTTTTAATTGGCACACTACTTAACATTGACTTGAATAAAAACAAGTTCTGGGGACTGATTCTCCATGAAGAGGAAACACCATTCACATCACCCCGACCCTTCAGACCTTGGAGGGATCGAACAGGAACCCAAAGCTCGCGGCAACTTGCTTGTCATCTCTTCTTTATAATTAAGTTTATTAGATCAAAGTCACCCCCAAAACTTGGACAATTGCAAAAATATTTTAGAATATTCCACTGCATGAAATAAGAAACACAGAACACGTGAAAAAAAACCCTAGTAATTCTGAATAGAGCCCTTAGGATATCTTTACGAAGAATTAGGATGTTGTTGTAAATTCCAATCCACTTCGCCTCAGTTAAAGGTTACTTCTTCCATCTTTTGTCTTCACATTTGAAAAATATACTGCATAATTGCTGTGTTTCCTGTCAGATGCGACTGAACGTAAATCTTGAATGATGTAATCTAAATGTAATGTATTAGCTTCATTTGTCTAAGTGACACTTTACTCAGGTTTCTTATGCCTCCTTAAGCCATCATGATAATTTATTATCATCTTCAGCGATGTGACCATCGAAGTACCTTTAGTGTGAAAAGTGCCCCACAAACAGAAGGCATTTAACTATCATAATATGTCTCTAATTTGCACATCTCGCTTGGGCCTCTTCTAGAAGTACCTGTGGAATAATTTATTCCGTCACCCTCAGAAAAAAAATCTGATATAATACAGACGGGCCATCTACCAAAGATCTGAAGCATGTTTTCGGGGAAAACAGCCTGTAGTTGGCCTGTTCATGAAGGGGGAAAAGAGAACATTGCCAATACGAACAGTTCTACAGGGGGCTAACACAGTATCTGGGTGGCTTTCAGAAAGTTCAGGCCTCACAAGTTGGGATGCTAATAAAAACAAACTAACATGGAACAGGGTTTATCCTCAAGCCAGCGACGTGGAGCGAGCTTGAAAATTTAATCCAAGCATATATTGATGGCTTAAACCCAGGAATAAGTAAAATGATATTGTAATTTTAAGAGTAATCTAAGGGTTGATTCCCAAGTCATGTTATTAACAGTTGTAGTTGGAAACTGTTAAGTTCTTTTTTGTGCACTATTCATCTGCATATAAAGATAGATAGATAGATAGATAGATAGATAGATAGATAGATAGATAGATAGATAGATAGATAGATAGATAGATCACTGCTATCTTCCTCAAAACATTACAGGGAGGAAACCTGAGTGTGCCCTGAAAAGCACCTTTCAAGGCCCTAATACTTTTATGGTTAACTAATGCACCTTGAGGCAATTGGCTTGTACTAACAGTTCCAGCTCTTCATAAATCTCAGGAAAATGAAGTCTGCTGACAGCATAATTCTTGGGACTACAGATGACATCTCCTCTGCTCTGACCCCACTGCCTATACCAACTGCCTGCTTAATTGCTGATTTACTGCTCTGTATTTGCAGCTCTGTCACTCTAATTCATCTCTCTTACCTTCTCTGTCACCCTGTGCTCATTGTCACGGAGACCTGGTGTTTCCATGAAGGTCTGGCACACTTTCTTAAGAGTTCTCTCATCAGTTCTCTCAAGCTCTGACTGATTTTCCCTCCCTACCTTCCCCTATTCATTACATCTTCTTGCAAGCCTTAGATTCTGCATGTAGTCAAAGCAGCAATACTGCTTTTGCTCTCACATCACTGGAAGGCTTCCTGCTCTCACTGCATACTGGAAGAGGTAGGAGTGAGGAATCAGTGAGGAATTTATCCAGAATTACTATTGGAATTACACACAGTGCTGCTGCAAGGCTGAAATACGGGCAGCCTCTTGACTCGCCAGTCTATTTCTAAACAACGAAAGAACAACCTCTGGAGGATTGTACAGGCCCTGATCAAATTTAAAATAGATTGCTGGGATAAATACTGGAGGCAGTGATGGGACTTTAAATCATCAAACCATCAAAGCAATCTAAAAATAACCAACTGCAGCTTGCAGCCACTTGTTTTCAATTTATAGTATAAATAACTGGGGGTTCTAATTATTTCCAGGTTTCATGTTTGATTTCCTGCTTTTTAGACTATTGTAGCCCTTGTGACATTTTATACAACGAGAAAGGAACACTGCCCATCTGTCCTTTATCTAAAGGACCAGTAAAAGCAGTGCTTCAGGTGTATAAAACTACAAAACCTGTGGCTTGTCCTGTTATAGTAGTTGGAGATATTAGGAAAGGGGGCAGGGAAGAGGGATTCTTACACTCTCTGCTAAATCCTTTTTTTTTTTTTTCTCCCTGCAATGGTGCAGCGGCTCAGCTTTGCAGTGGGGAGTGCTGGGCTTTGAACATACCTTGCGGGGCTTTGAGTTCTGCTTAAAGAGCTCCAGTACTTTAAAGGGGACGTGATCAGTGGTCAAAACACTTGGCTAAGACTCAGGATACACAGGCTGCTGTCCCATGTTCCCTAAGTCCTAAGACACACCTGCATTACCAAACCCTACAAGGAACTGGGTTAGCAATGAATGAAGCATAGGTTTTATTCATGCACATGGATAAAACTGGTACGAGCTCATAGCCTGTGTCCCTCATACACTAAACTAACTGTCCACTCATGCTGCTGAAAAAAGAATCTTACCTCATATGCAGAAGTTCCACAATTTCTAAATCACTTTGTCCTCTAATTGTGTTTTAAGAGAGAAAGGAAATCTTAAACCAGTCCCTGTCTGCAGGTCCAGCGAGGTGCTCTTTTCATTTCCCCCAGAACTACAGTGTTTGCCATAAGAAAGGAGATGCCACACAAACATTTCTGGATGCTAGCAAAGAATTTGGATGCAACAGGTGGAATGTGATGTATTCCAAAGACTCCGCATGTTCTACTTGGCAAATAAAGCATCCTGTAGAAAATGCTTTTTATGCTTTTTAGCAACAGGGTCTGGTTTTCTGCCTCACTTTGCTGACTCCTGATGGTGATATTTTCCATGCTGGAATGTCTGTTGTGTGTTATAGAGAGCAGAACTTGCTCACCCCAATTGCCTGCTCTTGAACAGGAAGAGTGGCCAGAGCCTCATCAGGAATTCAGCTGAAGAAATGAACACCTCTTATCACTGCTCTCAACAGCTACTGATAAGCCTCCTTGTTGCCCTTGTTGTCCATAGCACAGCTCTTCATTTTGGATCATTTCCCCCTGTATTGTCAAGTACAAAAAAGAACTTCCTGAGCTTTCAGTTGTGCCTCCGTCCTTGCAACTGACTTCTGCCAATATTTAGATCATCAGGGATCTCCTCCTGTCCTATTCAGGAGTCAAAAGGCAATTAAAGCATGCCTTAACTGGCAGCAAAGGAATTTTATGCAGTGGAACGCATAGTTTGGCCAAAAAAACCACCCTGAGATGGCCTCTCCCACAAAGGAAACTGGTTCAAGAACACAGCACTATTTCAAATGGTTCATATGGAGAGGTTCCAGTCAGCTGGAAGCTGGGAAATGTTTTCCCAATTTTCAAGCAGCCTGAGAAGGAAGACCCCGGTAATTAGGTGTCTGTTAGTCTCATTTAAGGGCTGGTAAAATTATGGAGAAAGTTATTCTGGAAGTTACTGAAAAACACTTGAGCAACAATGCAGTAATTGGTCAAAGGCAGCATGGGTTCATGAGGGGAAAGTCCTGCTTAGCCAAATTCACCTCTTTTTATGACAATATTACCCATTTAGTTGACCAAGAGAAGACAGTGAATGTGTTTTTTTCCAGATTTGACCAAAGTTGTCACAGTTACTTTCTCTCACATTTTCCTTCTGGACAGACTGTCCAGCACACAGATAGGAAGGTGGATAAAATGCTGGATGAGGAATTGGCTGGCAGGTCAGGCTCAAGGGGTTGTAGTACGAGAGGTGACATCAGGCTGGAGGCCTGTCACCAGTGGGATTCCACGGGGCTCAATTTTAGGGCCGTGCTCCATAATGTTGTTATAAATTATCTGAACGCAGGAATTGAATGTACACTGAGTAACTTTGCCAATGATATCAAAATAAGAGGAGCTATGGATTCCCTTGAGGGCAGAGAGGCCTTACAGAGAGTTCTGGATAGACAAGAGAGCTGGGCAGTCACCCACCATACGAGGTTTAACAAGAGCAAGTGATGGATTCTCGACCTGGGGTGGGGTAAACCTGGTGCAAACAAACTGCGGGACAAGAATCTGGAGAGCAGCCCCACAGAAGGAGATGTAGGGGTTTGGTTTGATGGCAAGTTGAATATGAGCCAACACTGTACCCTGGCAGCCAAATGGCCAACTGTGCTCTGCGGTGCATGAGGAAAAGCATCAAGAGCCTGTAGAGGGAGGTGATTGTCTCACACTGTGCTGGTGTGCCCGTACCTTGCCCGCACTGTGTGCAGTTCTGTGCGCCTCAATTTAAGGACATCAAACTTCGAGAAGCTTGTCCAGAGTGACTGAGTGGTAAAAGGTCCCAAGGGTAAGAAAGGCAGCTGAGATAATTTGCCTTGTTCCACTTGGAGGAGAGAAGGCTGAAGGATGAACCCATTTCTATCTGCACCTTCCTCAAGAGGGGCAGGGGAGAGGGAGGTGCTGGTCATCTTTTTCTGGTGACCAGCAAAAGGTCAAGACAAAATGGAGCGAAGCTGCATCAAGGAAACGTTCAGTTTGGACATTAGGGAAAGCTCCTTCACTGAGAGTGTAGTTGGTCACTGAAACACACTTCCTAGGGAAGTGCTCACAGCATCAAGCCTGACAGAATTCATGGAGTGTCTGGGCAGTGCCCTTAGTCATATGTTTTAGTTTTAGGTAGTCCTGAGAGGATCAGAGAGTTGGATTCAATGATCCTTACGGCTTCCTCCCAGCGTAACATATTCTGTGATTCCTTCCATGCACAGGGGAAACGCTTGGGCAGGTCACTGTTAACTGGGATTCTGCTGTGCTCAGATTTAGGTAGCTGTCAAGCAGAGACCTCAGTTTTGTTCCAAGGATTTTCTGAATTTGCCATTTAAGACAGATTACCCTATTTAATGATTCAGAGTGGGATACAGAGAATTTCTCTCACCCTAGGATTTTCACAGTCAGAAAGAAAGAGCAAGTGATTGAGGAGGTTACCAAACATTGTAACAGCTTTGGACTGACCACTGTTGTGCTGGTGATTCTCCTCCTTGCTTCTGCAGATTTTTAAAGCAGCTAGATTGAGATGGCCACTTATTCTACATTCAAGAAAGAAGCTGATTTAAGTTACAGCTAAAATGCTGCAACCCTCCTCTACAGACCTTTAAATCTACCCTTTATTACAGATGCTTTTCCAGACTTTCACAATTCTGCAACAACTTCTTCTTCTTCCAATTAAGGCAGCACCAAAGCCATCAGTTCTCTATTTTATTTTATTTTTTTTTTTTTTTTCAAAAACACAGCGCAGCGTATCTGTTGCAACATTCAGGTCAGAACATTTCCCCAGAGTGCTATACCCATCATTGTCCTGTACCTTCCCAATTTATTATCATCACTTCACCAGCTCTGCTCTCCCCTTTGCGTGCAGAACTCAGGCTAATGCAGCATGTCACATTGCACAGCCATGGCTCTGCACACTGAGGATCTGCACAAATCAGAAATGTACCAAAAAGGCACTGAGTCAGGACACCGCTCCAGGGCCAACCTAGATGTGTTTCAAATCCACCATTCTGTCAGAGATTGAAGGAACATGAAGGAAATGGCTCACAATAACAGCAGTGGACAAGATATTTTCTAGCGGCTCCTTAAGCCATCCATCACTGGGCTGTTGTGTCATAACTGAATCAAAACTGATCCTATCAAGACTTTGAACCCTCTGAATTAATACAATCTCTAACGTGTGCAAATTGCACACAGGGCAGCAAGTGTTGAGGCTGAGATTTTTCCTTTTTAAAGGTGAGGGTGAATGAGCAAAACCCCAGAGTGTATTTGGAATAGGAGACCTCTAAATACACGCAAATGTGACTTTGCCTTCAGCTGCACCTGCCTTTATGTGTTCCAAAAATACCTTGATTTGATGAATCATTCCCAAGAGCTTTGCCCCAAGAAAAAAACAAGCTTCCAAGAACTTCAAATTCTGACATGACCCCCTAGAAATTACATCCTCAGAAACTCTCCTTCTGGGAGTACTGGTGAGGGGATGGAATTTTCATTAGCTCTGGCCCATAAGCAATAGCAAGACAGGAATAGTGAGGAATTTATTTCTCTGGACTAGCGAGGATGTTGCTCCAGCAAGGGAAAAGACTGAAATATTTGTCATTTTCTTCTTGGTTTTCTCCCTCCCTTCACCTTCAAGTCTTCAAAAATTCAAATCACCACTTATGCAATGCTTACATCTGTGTAAACATCTGAGCTAATTACTCAAGTTATTGGTGTCTAAACAGAGCCTCTGCAGGATCCTGACAGTGCTGTGTCAGACACTGAGATAACACACTTCAGGAGGGGCTGACTAACACAGGAGATAAATGTGGGCTTTGAGGCTGGTAAACCAGACAGGTTTAGTTCAAGGTACCAAATGATACTCAGACAATTAGAACAAATGGCATAAATGTGCTGAATGTCTACCTGTTTAGTGTCTGATAATTGCAACACCTCAACAAAAATGCAGCAGTGAGTTCTGGATGATACCACAGGCCTAGAGCAGAGTATGCTGGAACAGCTTCACTCCAGAGTCAAATGGTCACTGACCAAATGGATTCAAACAGGTATATGATGATCAAGGGAAATTTCACAATCTGAAGACAAAAACATATAAAATGAGCCTATACGGTATGGCAAGATTATTCCAAGCAACAGAAGCATGGATCTATGTCAGAAAAAAAGAGAAAGCAGCAAGCTAAAAATGTATTATGCAGATGATGGTTTAATATAGTATGAAAGGATAAAAACTCTTTATTCACAACTATTAATTGGAAATGAAAATCAAGACAAAAGTATCTGAATTATAAAATTAATTGTGAGACTAATCCTCCCTGAAAGTCTGTTTCCTGGTCATTTTCTGGCTCATATTTTGCTTTCCTCAACTGTAACTCTTTCCCAAAAGCACCATTGTTTGAGAGGATATGAGATTTTTAAAGAGCTATGTTTGACTTACAGAAGATCAAAGGTAGTTATGCATCCTTGAAAATGTGGCACTCATTTGGATATAGGGGGTTTGTTTTGAGGTTCACAACAGCAGCATAAGTGCCCTGTGATCAACAGCGGTCTCTGTCAACCCTGAGGGGCTCAAGTGCTTACCTAGAGAAAGGCCAAGCAGCGATTTTTGGTAAGAACAAATTGTGTTTTCAACCCATTTAAAATGGGCCCTGTTAAAAAGAGTCTCCGGGAACAATTCGTACAGCTGTACCTAGTGAAAAGCTCAGATTTCTTGGAGAAAATTTCTCAGTGGGAGGAACAATTTCCCACTCAGGGAAGCCACCCTGACAGCTGCTCAACACCGTTTGTGCCTTTACCTGCCAGGAGTGACGTAACCCACTGTGTGGAGTCAGGGGAATGAATGGGCTGAGAAAACATAACACTTGGAAAGAAAACACAGGTTTGTGGATGGAAGCTGTGCAGTAATTTACCATCAAGTCTCCACAAAAGAAAAGAGCAAAGTGAAAGCCATGGCAGAGATCCCCCAGTACTTTGTTCAGCACAAAATGCCAGGTGTTGATTTTTGAGTGTGTTTGACTGGTTTTGGGGGGGTTTTTTGAGCAAGGAGTCACCTTAGTGAGGGTAGTGAAAGAAATTGTAGGTGTATTGAGGAGGCTGCTTAAGCCCAGAGGATGATGCTGTCCCTTATTACAGGGCATTTTGGGACTGCAGTTGGAAGCAGCAGTGAATGATAACGGAGATGAAGATGGTGGAGACTGGAGTGAAGGTCAGAGCCGTGTCCTGTGCACTAAAACAAACTGGCAAGGCACTGGTACCGAGCACTCCAGGAATCTCTGCTCCTTCAGCATGTGTGGGAGCTGAAGCCTCTGGAAAATCAGGTCGTTTTTAACGTGGGGTGCAGCTTTCATGGAGCAGGGACTTCTCATCCTGCTCTTGTACACCAGCTACTTCAGAGCAAGTATAAAACATCCATGAATTTCAGGTACTACTAACAACTCAGTGCCTTACACATTGTGCTACAGGGACTTGGAACACACTTCAAAGTAATTATTGAACTAACACTCACCCTTTTTCCTCCTTTTATGTTTGCATGCCCCAGTTTAATTTATATCAGCAGTCCACGAAGGATCGTACTGCAGACAGTGAATACACCTACAGGAAACATATTTTTCTGGAAGCCAGCCAGGCAGATATCGTCCAAAAGGGTGATGTTTCATATTTATTATTTAATTTGCTGCTTTTAGTTCTAGTCCCCTCCAGACTGTAAAAGCAATGTTTATCTAACCAGGCAGCAGGCACCTTCTCCAGCCAATTACTGCTCACCAACAGAGTTGACTATCAAGCAGAGAATATCAGATGCTCTTTTTGAAGCGTTCATCCCCACAGAGTGAGCCCATCATAGAGGCAACATTCAATCAAATCATTTACTGCTGATGAGTTCTACAAAAACCTGCTCAAATCCACTCCCCACCTTTGCCTTTGAGGTAAGGACTCCAATAACCCTTCACTGACACTGATCCATGAAGTCAAGCACGAAGAAGGAAGAGGAAAATGAAATGCCAGGACCTTCCTCCCACACCACCCCTGCAAAGGAACTTTCAACACTGGGATGATCAAAATCAAATCCCTAACGAAGCCAGAATCTGCCAAAAGAGTACCCTGTCCCTAAGGCTCTCTGACTAATAGCTGTGTAGCTTATACAAAGAGAAATAGTGTTAACAAGAGAAAACAGTCTGTCAGCTGAGGCACTTCTCTGGAAGGCTAAGAGATACTGGTTGACATGCCCTCAGACACAAGTAGGAGCTGAATCCAGGTCTCCCACTTTGTGGATGAACCAAGAGTTAGATTGGTCCAAAACCAAAAATTAAAAAACCCCATGTAGACAGAGAACTACTACTCAGTTTTGTAAATTATACTGAAATCTTCTTTGATCATTTCCTTTTATGTTTCTCCTCAGATTTAAATGGAAATATTAATTTCAGTATTTCATTTGAGGGGGATCAAAAAAGTGGACACTGAGCCCTCTTGGTAGCAGAGGGGAGCAGTGGAGACGCGCTTGGGGTCCAGGTCTGTCCCTTCCTGCTTCAAAGCAACCCGGGAAAGACAAGGTCTCCCCCATATTTCTTCAATAAGATAATTAATAAGTGGGAATTTAGTGCTTTTTTAGAACATCAGAGAGGTTTTACTGCAAGGCTGAGTGGCAGTTTTATTAACCCTAAGGCTCACACTCCCCTGCTGATGGTGGTGTGGGGAGGGGAAAGGGACTAAAAGGTTGAGGACCAAAATGCCCTTCACCCTCACATTGATGGAGGTACATCAGACAGCAGCTAGGTGTCAGGTCACACATTAGTGTCAAGTCTTCAAAGGCACTCATTAATCTGGAAGAAAAATAGATTTATTGAAACACGTTAAGCTCTGGTATATTTAAATATGAAATGAGGCAAGTTAACACTCACTCTGCTGCCATTGTGTTGTCGGTTAGACCTCACGTACACACACGGCGTAAGAAGCAATGACCCTGCTGAGAAAGCAGCTAACTAAAATATCAGCATCTACGGCAGTACTGGCACACAGGCTCATATGAGACAGCACAGTCAGACCACCAGGACCACCCTCATGTGGTAAAGTCATACTAATACATCACTGTCACTGCTACCCAACAAATAAGAAGTCTCCAAATTAGGCCTTATTTTCCAACCATTAACTTTCTCAAAATTATTTGAAAATGCTTCTTATTTTTCAGTAAGAACATTTTTCTTCAAAACCAGGCACTTATTTATTCTGAGACATCACTATCATCCCCATGTAACATCACACCATGTCACCCTCTAGACGAGCACTGCGTCAACATGAAGTCTTTTTATTCTGGCTTATGAAATGAACCCAGTAATTTCAAAGATGTGTTTCCTGCCTCTTCATGTGTGTTTCCAATTTCTAGAGGTAATTCTGCACCTGCTAAAAGGTATCTCTCAGTTTGACTACCAAAGGGTAACTTTGTGAATAAATTAGTGAAAAAATCCAGAAACATCTCAGATGACCCAGTGACAACCAAATTCAACTGCTGACAATTTCCATTATAAAATTCTGCCAATTCTTGGATACAGAAGGTCACATTTTATCCTCAGCTACCAGTATTTACTTGCAGAAGAGGCATCTGAGGTAACATAACTCAGGATCACATCATTTATAACAATGATGTAAGGTGTAAGAAATTCCTGTTTCTTCCTGCTTTTCATACCTTCCCCTCGCGCACTCTGCAGCCAAACAAAATTTCAGGGATCTTGAAGGAATGATAACAGACTTGCTTCCCCACCCTGAGAACCCAGATATATTTCAATTGCAGTTCAAATTTACATTTCCCTGGGGAAGTGATTAGCCAGGTGAGTTACGTGGTCTTTAAAAACAAACCAAACCAGAAACAACAAAACAACCACAAAAAAAAAAAATAAAAATAATTTAAAAAAAGCCCCAGTCAGATAACTCAGTGATTTCTTTTATAATGGCAATCGTATGCCCCATCACCCAACCCTACAAACAACTGTGTCATAGCACAGTGACCAGCACAGAGGGACAGCAAAGCCACAGCCGCGCACTGGAACAAGAGTTTGGAACAGGGAGACACGGCACAACTAGCTCAGGAGCACTCACACCTCTCTCTTCCACCAAACTGGACACCCCAGAAGTGCGTTCAACATGAGATTTATGTTGCACAGGACACGGGCCACGACACAGCATCACCTTTCAGCGCACCCCCCTGTGCAACCCCTCACTCTTCACCCCATCAGCACAGATCTAGTCAAGGGATGCAGAATTCCAGACATGTTATCCACTTCCTTGGGCCTGCAAACGTGACTGCACTGCCAGCTGCAAGATGAGAAAGTCTCCATTCAGCACGAGATGAAGGAAGGAAAGGAGCTCACAACTCCTCTTGGCGTTGAGGGGTCACTGTTTGAAGTCCAAAGCCATTCTCAGCCTGGGCACAAGCAGCAGCCCAAATTTTCCTCCCATGTGAGGTGGAATTTTACTGGTTCCACTGGAAGCGACAGCAAAAGCAGAGCAAAACGAACTTCCCTTGAAAAAGCTGAGTTTCTTGCTGAGACAAACAAATTGAAACGTCAGTATGATATTTAAATATAAAGGTGAGGATTCTCAGGCATTGTGTTCTATCAGAGCTCCACCAAGTCCATGAAGTTATGTCGTTTCATCTAAAATAACGACCTTCCCCAAATACTTCCAAAGACCAATGCCTCCTAAAAGGATCAGGAGGAGACAGGAATGGCTGATGGAATCCAGTTTCAATTCAACATTATTCTAATCTAAAGCAAAACGGAGCATTTTCAGGTAGAGGACCAGCTCATGAAGTTTTAACGCGCAATTGTTGAAAGCCAGTTATTAGAAAATAATCTCACACTGCTTTATTCTTCCAGTAAAGTTCAATAGTTAGAAATGTTATAAATCTAATTTGTCTTGATAATACTATTGTGATATTAGCATAAATGACTCTTTTTAAAGAAAGCTACAAACCAAGTGAATTTAAAAACCTTTCACTAAACAGGAAGATACACCAGATTTTGAACATACTGGTTTACAACGCAGCAAGATTGCCAAGAGAAACATTCCCAAACATCTCCTGGTAAATATACATCATTTATTCCTTTATTCTGTGAAAGACATACACTGTTTAGGACCTGCCTGACCTCCAGTGTAGCAGAGACTTTACACATCAACCAGTTAAACCCATGCAGAACCCAATAAATTGAATAACTGATATCTAATTTATGCTCATCTGGATTCAGTTTCTATACATTTACTCACACATTTCTTCAGTAAAGAGTCCTAATATTGTCTCCTTGACACCACTGTAAATAAATTCCCTGCTGAACAGCCTTTTGTATGACAGTAAACTCTGGGATTAGCACTGAAATATAGAGGATTTGGGTTTGTTATTCCAGATGTGTCCTTCAGGTTGATGCACTCCAGGTGACCCTGTCTGCTTCAACAGGCAAAGCTGAGTTTGTAAAATAAGGTACACGGATTCTGGCAGGGTCAGAGCCACGGAATTCTTTAGTCATAAGAAGGAGAATGCACATTTTCCACGATCTTGCAGGAAACACAAACATTTCTATTTTGTGCAGCTTGATGAATAATATTTCTGCTTTTTTAAATTTTAAGTCAGCAAGAGAGTATGTGCACGAGGAAAGACGTGAGAGTTTGGATATTCTAATCAAGATACCACGGCGGCGGGGGGGGAATTACAAATCTGAAAGAGCAGATCTCCTCCAGGCCATTCTGCAAAGTCGAAAAACTCACTGTGATGTCAGTTCTTGAACAGTCAAAGCCTTTCAGTTCAGCATTAATCAGGGTATATTTTAATCGAGAGGAAATAAGTGACCAAGGAATAAATCTGAAAATTAAGCAATAGCAGTGGATTTAAAAGTAAAATTATTTCATGAAAGGAAATTAATTTGCGTTGGGTGTTCTTTCAGCATAAACTTGTGGGGTTTTTTTAGGCTTTATTCTAGGTAAAGCTGCTTGGTAGATATACACTGCATATTTTTATGGTTCTACTTACGATCACTTAACTAATTAAAGCAACACACATTACTTTTTGATGTGTATCATTAATGTGGATAATATTTATTATTCTCAAGACCTGGGTGAAATTAAACTGAAAGGCAGACTTCAGAACCAACTGGACTATACAGCACTCACAAAAATTACCTCATTTCAGGATCAGGGCTCCAGTGGGTATTTGAAACACAAAAAGGTTATTGTTCAGACATTCCGGTCCATACAGACAGCTGTCTATATGGAGGGCTGGCAACTTCATGCATCCAGCTTAGGTGCCTCTCAAAATGCTCATTTTTAAAATACTGAATGTGAAGGAAAACAGTTACAAAAATCACAGTGAAATAGGCAAAAGGAACACATTATATGCTGCTGTACACTGCAGAACATACANGACAGCTGTCTATATGGAGGGCTGGCAACTGCAGAACATATGGAATTCTTTCCACAAGTTCCATTGTAAGAAAACAAAGGAAGAAAAGAAAAAAAAAACAATGCAAGGTTTTAGTGGTGAGGAAGAAGAAGGAAGAAAGAGAGCTCCAAGTAGCAGGAAAAAAAATCATGTATGACACAAGGTGAGTGAGAGGGGAGGACTTATCTTCTCTATTATATTCTTCAGGTGTGGTGTTCAAGCAGTCCACAAGACATCCAGACATTGTTTCTTTCATTTATAAATGGCAAAACTGAGACAAGCATTCCAGCAGAGATAAAAATAGAAATCAGCNGCTTCCTGCACTCAAATCCAGGGACATACCTGGAGACATTTTGACTGCTACTTAAAATATAAAACTCATTAAGGTAAACATTACAGACATTCCCTTCATCAGCAGAATTATTCACCCAGTGTGTGCATATGTGCATTCTTATATATTCCATCCCTTTCACAGGTGTTTTACAGGTAACATTTACAGTTCACAGTTCCCTATTACTTAAGGCCCAATATGTCCAAAGATAAAAAACATACATATATGATAAAATTAGCCCCTTTTTATGTGTTTATGAGTCCCTTCCAGAATTTGGAGATTTGCTGGGACTCACAGATGGCTCTTCCAGTCCTGAAACAATGTTACAGCCCTTTATGTACTGCCTCACGAATTCTCTTCCCACAAGTCATTATGAGCAGGATAGATGGAAGTACCGTACACAACATCAGTCATTAATCTATTTACACTTCTGTTCAAGCACCAGCGACTGCAGCATCACAGAACCATCCAGGTTGAAAAAGACCTCCATCGCCAAGCCCAACCATCAACCCAGCACCACTAAACCACGTCCCCAGGAGCTGCATCCACACATTTTGATCACTTCCAGGGATTGGGACTCCACCACTGGGCTGGGCAGCCCGTTCCAACACTTGACACCCTTTTTCATGAAGAATTTTTCCTAATATCTAATATATACACGTCAGCTGATCCATATCCCATGCTGCAGAGGACTAACCACCCTCTGAAGTGCCAAAATCAACCATAGCTGCCACGTGTCATCCTTATCATTACCTTTGACCAACCAGACTCAGCTGCTCAGCTAAGATGGATCATGTGTGCTCTACTTTGTTAGATATAAATGTGTATTTATTTTCAGGTGTTATTAGAGCATTACTAGAGTTACTTGGCTGCTGTCACGTGAAGTTCAATATCTTGGTTTTGAAAGCTGAAATTTAATTTATCTGCTGAAAATGACTAAAGACTACATTTGGAAGATCTGGTACTGACCCATAACACTGAGTCCTCTGTAGTTATTTCACAGACTAGAATCAATGAAGGAGACCAGAAATATAAATCTGCATGTTAATATCCATAACATCAGAGGACACAAAACAATTGTTTTGATATACATGTAAAATACCAGCACGAACATTATGCAACAGAAGCGACGTTGTTGGTGGGAAGTGTGAAATCATATAAAAGTGGGTGAGTTTATCCTAATATGACTGGCTTTCTAGTGCCTTTCAGCAGCTGAAAGTACTAAATAACCATAATTCTCTCACTTTAATTTGATGATATACACCAGTCAGAGGTACCATTCCTGTCTCTCAAGAAAATGGTGGTGCAGGAGACACGAACAACCAATGAGAGGAAATCCCAAAGCATCCCTAATTTCTTTTTCTTCACCCCAGTTCCAAATACCTCGTTGTTGAACCTCTTCAATGCTTGTAACATTAGCAGAGTTTTGCTCTCAGCCTGGACTGTACATTATTGTGTTACAGAGCATTTTGTTTTCACAGAGAATAGTGGGGTGGAACAGATAAATGTAAAACTAGCTGCATGCTACAAAAGAGCCTTTGATATTCAGTAGGTTCTCTTTTCTTTTTTTGAGCCAGAAATGCTTATAAAAAATGGAAAAGGAAAGAAAATAAATTTACTATAAATAAATAAAAAGCAGTGTTAACCAATGCTCTCCAGACTGAACAATAATCTGAAGCAAATAATAAATTGCTTGAAGTAAAAGAGTGAAAGCTGAATGCAATTGCAATATGGGATGTGAGAGCTGGAGCAACCTTTGATCAGAACAGGTAACACATATATTTATATATAGTTTAAATTTATATTTATAGTTTAAATACAGTTCTCCTCCACTACTGAGGCTCAGTTGCATGTAAGAAACTAGTTAGAGGACTACCTCCAATTCCCCAGTAGAAATAGAAGCTGTGTTAGATTTTAATTTATTTCTTTTTAAACATCACTACAAGTCTTGAGCTTGTCTCAGCTTTCAGCAGGGCTCCATATGGCTCCTACAACTGCCAAGCAAAATACAGTCATCAAAACCACAAGAATTTTTCAGCCAAAATACTGCCTTAAATTGACTAGAACTTTTGGAAAATGAACACTGCTTCCAAAGTTTTGTTTGGTGTGCAGGGCAAAAAAAAAAAAAAAATCCTACAGAAAGTTTAGCAGACGCTTATGCACGAAGAAAGAAATGCTAGAATATATTAAATATTTTCAATTCACTGAATCAAGAGCAAGGAGGCAGAGTTAAGGCTCCTGAGACTATATTGGAGTAGTTAGTAAGCCAGGAGCTAAAGTTCATTCTTTCTTCCCCTCCAAAAGTTCTTAATTTTCAAAAGTCTCCAATACCTTTTTTTTTTTTCTTTTTAATTAAGAAAAAAACCCTTATGGAACATAGCCACTAGCCTATTTCCATGTGCCTTGGACAAACCCAATCCTTTTTCTGGAGACATCAAAATCCACAAGTGCCTTAGTTTAACAAGATCACAACTTAGAAATCAAGAAACTTCAGGTGGAAGCGTGGAAAAGGGAAAAGGCAGCTTTTTATTAACAAAATCCGAATAAACAACTAACGGTGCAACCAAAAACTTTCAGGAGAAATAAAACAAAGTCCCAATTCCCCAGGTGGGGTGGGAGAAACCCACGGCGACATAAAAAAGGGATCTCGTTCTTCACACAGTGATGTTAGTGGAACCAGGTAAGGAGACAAAGTTCTGCTCTTTCCTTATCCTCCTATGGAATATATTGGTCCACTTGGACCTGCCCAGGCCTGGATCCCAATATGCTGTTTGCCTCACCCTCCCACGAAGGCCGAGTCTTCCCTCAGGAATTTGGAAGAAATGAAGTACATGGAGTAGAAGGAGCAATTAGATCCATCTGTTGAGTGTTTTCCTCCCTCTTTGTGCTCGACGGGAAAACGCTGCCTGCATTTGTAAAGCTCTAACACTTGTACCATTTCAAATGTCTTTTCTTTTGCCAAGTGAACTCTCAAAAATTAGATATTATTGTAGAAAGCGCTGCCTAATGAGCCAGTGTCATTTAGAATATTCAGATCTATATTACTACCATCCAGTTTTTCAAGCCCTAAAAATGCCATTAATAGGCTTCAGAAATACATGGGATGGTCACAAGGACAATAGACCTGGGTTACAGCTGTTCCTGCAGCTGCCATAAGCTTCACATGCTTCAGAGATGACAGTGATTGATAGTCAAATTACATTGCCAGTATTTTTCTGTGTTAGGCTCATTATTAGACACAATGCCTTGGTTGCTCTTCGGAATTTGCTTCATTTAGCTGTTCCCAAGATGAATTCTCCCATCTCCACAGAATAAGTTCACATAGCAGAATAAGTTCACAAATATATATATCAGAAATAAACACTTGATGTGGTATGAACAATGCAACCAATAATATTTCATAATGAACAAACTAAATAGGATGAGTTGCAACCAATTTTTAAAGTTAAAGAATCTATTTTTAGGGTGGCAAAAGTTTCCGTGAGACACCTTTTTGCATTGCTGTCGTTTCACTTTTTAAAGACTACTTTTATTATGTTCACAGTGCACTTATCAGAGAGATTTTTGCAATACGTTCCTACATTCACACCAGTATTTGGTATTTACAGATCACTAGTTTCAGACTATTTTTAACATTAGCAAATCCTCACTCTGGAGCTGTGATGCAAACGCTGTGGGAATGGCAAGTAACAACACCTACAGTGATTTCCTAGTTAAATATTGCCATTCTAAGCATTCAGTGGGCTGTTTGGGGATTTCTTGATTCTATTTTTCTTGACTGAAATTAAGCAAATTGAGCCTTTCCTTAGGAAGGCTTTTTTACAAGAGTTTCAGTTGTTTTTCTCTCTGGAAACAGAGTTCAGAACAAGAAAATCCTGTCCCTTTAAAAAAAAAAAAAAGAGAGAGAAGAAAAGAAAGAAAGAGATCAGCAATTTGCCTCTAAATCACAACTACACAAAGGTAGGAAGTGGAAGTTTAACAGAACCCATGGCAGACCTGCATGTTTTTAGTGGCTTTAATGATGAATGGCCTTAAAAAGTTTCTCAGTTTTGGTGAAGTGACCTAGGACTGTTATATTGCTCTAGAAAACCAGCGCTGCTGGACAGGCACAAATAGAAGCAGATTAGAACAAATCTAAAGCAATAACATTCCTCTTATCTCCATATAATTAGACCTGCAGAAGTATCTTCTGTTCCTTGCTCCATAATTACAGGAATCTTTGAACATCCTATTGAAACATCTTCAGAAGTTTCTCTGCTGTGTGAATCCAAGCAAACTTTATAGGGAAATATAAAGGGACCTGATTTCCCACCAAGTAAACAAAAAAAAACCCTGTAAACCTGTGATGTTTTACCAAGTACATTTGAGCTGCAAAAGATACAGGTGGAGATGTGTGTGGATTAATATGAGAAGGTTTCCAAGCATGGTATCTGTCAATCACTTAAAACACTTCTTAAATAAAAGGCAAAACATTTGTATTCAGTGTAATTATCCTTCATACTATACCTTTTCTTTTTCTATCCTTTTACTGTTCCAAACACCTCTGATTTCAAACACAAACATTTCTGTCGTGTTACAGGAGACAGCAAATGAAAATTGTAGCACTTGCCTGAGATATATGTACAGTGGATCATGTTCAGCCCAGATGGATTTAAAACACAATTCAAGCGTCCAAACCTCCCTGGATCTCATATTCAGCCCTGTTTGAGCAGATTATTGCAAGGGTGGGAAAAGGCCCTGGCATTAAGGGAGCGTTCTAAAGGAACCACAAGTTCACCAAACATTAAGGTGCTGTAACCTCTCTGTGAGAACATTGTGCAATTACCATTTGTGAACAACTCCCTCAGTGGAAGTCAGACTTGCACGTGGGTTGATTACCCTGTTTTACCTGAATCCATGTTCTACAGGAAATGGCAACCTCAAACGTTTTTCCCCACCATGCCATGGAAAACGTTGAACCATCTGAAGTATACAGAGCATTTCCTACAATGCATCACTTTCAGCAGCCAGGTAACATATTCATCTGCTTCATTGAGCGCTTGTTTCAATCCTCTGCATTTCCGCCACCAACCTGAATCATTTTATGTGGCACTGCCCCCACTGCTGTTTCTGTGCTCGTGCTATCACTTCTCTAGAGGTTCACTGCCAGCTCAGGGATCACAACCTCTCTTGGCAGCTTGCTCTCTCTTTCATCTTTAGATTTAATGACAAAAAATTTCTTTCCTTTATTAAATCAGTCTTCAGCACTGTACTGTGCTCAGGGGTGGGGTGAATCTGCTGTTTGTTTGAATGAAAGAGTCCATTTTAGAGGGAGAAACAACGTCTAAATCTGAAGCAAACACTCCAGACACTGGATGTCTCTGCCAGATTACATCAGGTTGTGTGCTACTACACATTCATATCACTATCAGGACTGAGGAAAACAGAATACCAGAAAAGCAATTTGCAGAAAGAAAGGAAAAACAATTGACGAAAGGGAACATTTATGTGCTGGTGGTGGTGTGTGTTTACCACAGCATGGATACCCCTCCACTGAGGAATGCCAAGTCCTGAAGAGACAGCAGGCTTGGGAAAGAGAAGACTGCCCACAATGGCTCCAGTGCCATGTACATCAATCCTTGCTGGGAGCCAGTAACTGGTCTGGGTTCTGCTGCCCTGAAAACACCACTAGAGTGAGGATTTATTCAACTAAAGATATTTTTAAGTGTCAAAAACATTAGGCAAGTGTTTGGATGTTGACATAGAGTGAGCTTGACTTCCAAGAGACAGGACAGAAAGCACAGGGTTGCCAAGTATCAGGTCTGCCCTGCAGAATCAAATGCTAGGTAGGGGATGTGGGCTCTGCCAGCTCTCCAGACCTGACAACCTTCAGAGACAAACATACCTGAAAATCAACATTAAATATGCAGTAAAAGTCAGGAATAAAATGCCATAAGATTCAAAGTATCAAGTAAAGAAAGAGCCCAGTGTTCATTTCCAAATTGTACTTTGGCCTCCAGGAGAGATACACTGGGTTTTTTTGTTGTTTTGGGGTTTTTTTTTAATGTCTGTAACTGGTTATTTTGCACATCCAGAGTCATTCCAGGCAGTTTTGAAAAAACCTCACAAGTTTTGCTGTCTGGAGACCTTTGAAAGAACAATGGTTGCAGAATGATCTTCATAGATCTTTTGCATCTCTTTTTCTCTGTGGCAATCAAGTATATTATACTTTAAAGATTCATAAAGTGTATGAATCATGTACTTATTACTGTCCAAATTCCAGTTTGTAATCTCTATGGCTTCTTTCTTCTTTTTAATTATCCCTATTCTCACAGAGATAATTTCAATTCTTTGGTGACTACGGTCACAATCTGAAGTGATCTGTTATGGGATAGCAGGGGAAAAAGGAGGGGGGGAAAAGGCACATCTTTTCTCCCTATTCCATTCTAAATTATTTGGCAAAATTAAATGAATACAGCCAAAATAGACAGAGGGGAAGAAAAATTCCTCATTTGCAACCATCTTTGCATTAGGTCAGCCTGGCTTAGACCGACAATTCAGAATTTCTGAAACACCAATTTCAAGCTCTCCCTGCAGCACCTCTCCCAGAGTTTGTAACTGCACAGTTTGTGTTTATATGCGGTTAAAAGAGGAAATATGAATCTTGAAAAAGTAAAGCCTTCAGTGCTTTTACACTGTAGCATAAATCTTAAACCTCTTTAAGTGTTTACTTCAAGGAAGAAAGGAATTCTGTGCTTCGCTCAGAGAGGATTAGCCTGAAATTAATTAGGAAATAATGATACAATAAAGGGGAATGATTTTAAACTAAAAGGGGAGAGATTTAGATTAGATTTTAGGAAGTTCTTGCCTATGGGGGTGGGGAGGCCCTGGCACAGGTTGCCCAGAGAAGCTGTGGCTGCCCCATCCCTGGAGGTGTCCAAGGCCAGGTTGGACGGGGTTTGGGGAGACCTGGGATAGTGGAAGGTGTCCCTGCCCATGGCAGGGGGTGGCACTGGGTGGGCAACCAGAGTGGGACTCCCCGAGGCAGGATTCTATCGGATATTCCATCCTTGTGAGCCAGACTGGGTGTCTTACTTTTCATCTTAGGAAATAAACCAAATATGTCTGGTTACCAGGTCTTAATCAGTAGGCGTTTACTTAGAGCATTGGTAAAAAAGAGATGCTTCCATCAGAAAATTGGCCTGTTAAAGTAACTATGAATTAACCTCTAAATCCAGTGAACCAGGTTGTTAAATGCCCTCTTCACTCTTACCTCTTCCGTCGTGTCCAGTGTCCTCAAGTTTATCATGCACTGGTCCGAACAAAATAACAAATTGTTTTGTTCTGTC
The DNA here is from genome assembly GCA_013396775.1 of Cephalopterus ornatus. Lineage (NCBI taxonomy): Eukaryota > Metazoa > Chordata > Aves > Passeriformes > Cotingidae > Cephalopterus > Cephalopterus ornatus. The sequence goes on along the minus strand of VZRE01015077.1, from coordinate 20,995 downwards.
TCCACTTCTAACTCACTTTTTCCTTCCTCGTTGGCCATTTTCAAATAAATCAATCAAAATGAGTTCCTAAGCAACCACTGACTTGGCACAAAGCCTAATAAAAATGCATATAAATTTGGGCTGCTGGCAGAGCAGGACTACAAAGAATGAGATTTTTCTGAGGTTCTGACATGCTTTTTATGCAGCACAGTAAGTCCAAAACCTAAAAGAAATCAGATGTTTACATCTAAAAATGTAACAGAGCTGTCGGACTCCTCTCTAGGGGTTCAATTTAAAAAAGCAAACAAATCCACCAAAAACAAAAAACCCCAACAAATTTATGGAAGAAATCTTTCAAGAGAGAAGACTTCTGTATCTTGTTTATCTAACTCTTACATTCTTCCTTTGTCATCTCTCACTGGCCTCTGTTGAAGTTATAGGATTAAGTTTTATTTACGTAAGTTTTAAGTTATATACATTTACATATATATTAAGTTATATAAAAATTACATATAAAGTTATATTAAATTATATATAAAGGGACTATTAAATAGTCTCTTTAACTCAACCAATTAAATGTATTCCAAGTGCCAGTCATAAATTATACATTCAAAATGTAAGCAGGAATAGTTCTATTAACCTATATTTGTTTAACTCAAATTAATCTTGTCTGACAAACAGTAGTGCTAACCTTGAATGACATAGGAGAGTGTTTTAGGATTTGGTGCACCTGTAGGATTTGAATGATACATATTCATTGTAGCAAAATTCATATACACTAATTATTGAATTGCTTTTTATAGCCTGAGTCAAGTGTAGCAAAGGGGGCACTGAGATTTGTGCTTTTCCTATTGCTGAGCTCACAGAGAACTGTGCCCAGCCAACACCTACATAAAGTGTAAATTTTCTACAGCATCTAACATCGAAATTCAAAGCCCAAGAGGTTTCTAAGTGCTACTGGAATAACAATAACAAATAGAGCAAAGAAATTTAGTCGCAGTAATGCAACATAATATTTACCTCCTCTTCAGATTTCAGAAGGCCATACACCCAAAGGAAGTTGTGTGGCTGCTCTGCCAAGAAAAGAGAGGATTAGTTTTATTTCCTCACACATAGTTAGGTGGGTTTTTTTTAATCAAACATTGCCATCCAGTGGCAGGAAGAACAGTGGTGTTCATTGCCAACTAACATGCTATTTTTCCAGTGCCATCTGGCCTCAGAATGACACGGGCAAATTAAGTACTTAATTTTGTTTCCTGCTACCACGTGCACTTCTAATTTTACACGAGACAGCAGAAAGATTATGCAGGTATGAAAGCTCCTGGCTAAAAGCTCATCAGAGCAAATGTTGAGAGTTGAAAAGCATTTTTTAAATTTTCCTCGACATTTAAGCTTGGCTGGTACTTTTCTGGCTCTAACCTGGCACTTAAGGTGGCTTAAAGTCTGTCCCAGCTTACAGTCTAGGCTGGAAATATGAAATGAACCCTTGACCATGAAAAGCAGGCTGAGAAATCCTCCTCAGGTATCCACAACTCTTCCCAGAATAGATGGGCCTCAACCTGAAGGCTTAGAAAGCACAACCCCTGAAATATCAGCTGCTCTGAAACATTCCCAGTTATATCCAACTCTGAACCCTCTGCCAAGCACATTAAACCCCTCCTCGCTTCTGGGACTGGCCTTTTCCTACTGCTCATGCCCTGAGGAAGCCAGGGACTACAGGAAACAGCTTGTTCAGCCCTTGATAATGAGCTAAATAATCAGCTCTGGTGACAGAGCCCTTATGGGATGGGCTTTTTAGCACCATGTCAGCCCATCCTCCCCACCCTATAACCTGTATATTTATTTCTTCTGGATCAGGTTCTAGAGTTCAGCTACTTCTCAGCCCACCTTGTGGTCATAATAACAAGTCTGGCTGGGTTTTTTCCCTAGAGGAAATCTTCCCTTGGAACATTTCACCAGCCACTAATTGAAGGGATTCAAAACAGCTCCTTTTAAAAAAAATAGGGGGAAAAAAGCTAAGCCAGAGTATCCGTTCTCCTTAGTATATAGACTCCTGTTTGTTGGTACATTTTCAGGAAAATATTCAGGAGATAAGACTTTTAATTAGAAACTGGGAGAAAGAAAAATCCGTAAGCTTCAAAATTCCGAGAGGTTCTCCAAGAGTTGTTGACCTTCTACCACAGTCCTCTATCTATGCTCATTATCATTGTTAAGAAAAGATCACAGGGACAGAATTTGCATCTAATCTCTCACAACAGGGCTCCTGATCCCAGCACCACAATCGGAAACATCCTCAGACATGTTTTTACTTTCCAGCTTGGCAAGAAAGACATCAAGTCTCTCACTCTGGTTTGGTTTTTTTACAGGGCATCTTCAGGACTAGTAGGATCCACTGTTTCAGTTCAATAATTTAAGCTTCATAGCTCCCTCATTTTCCTTGCTTACACTTTGTTTATCAACTTGAATGCAGTTTAGAATCCTTAAAATTATTCATCACATATTCATTAAAGTTATTCAATAATTCTATGTAATGAAAGAAGTGCTGAGCAGCTGCAGATGTGGGGCATATTTTTTTAAGTAGGATAAGACCAAATTCCTTCCATATCACAATAAATTTTCTGGGGCATTTTAATGCTAAAATAAGTGGTGGTCGGTTTTCCTTAGAGGGAAACTTTTAGAAATAGCCAAGAGCAGTAAATAGTTCAGTTTAAGTAGTAAGTTTTAAGGCTGATCATTTTCATCATTCATGAAACATCTATATACATTGTACGTCCTAGCACAGTGTGATTTTTGCCTTGTTATTATTTTAGTTCGCACAAAAAAAAAAAAAGAAGTTGTTTTGAATCAGAATTCCACCTGTAACACTTATTCTCCTGTATGATTACTCCTCAGCCACAGCAAGGAATCCTTGTTTGACAGCAATTTATCAAAATAGATGAAGATGACCTCACAAATAACAAGACTAATAACTGCCAGCTGAGGCTACTATTTCCTTTCTGTTCACAAAACACAGGCAACAGTTGTAGAAACACCAAAATACCGGGAATCCAGACCTGTGGAAATGGCTTGTTCTAATGGAATCGGTAACACTTGGAAGTTAAGCAAACAAACAAGTAGTTTACTCTAAATCTCACACTCCTGATTCATTCCCAAATGCTTTTGAGCAAAAGTTTACCATTTCTGTTTACTTCATTCCAGTCAAAGTATTTGAAAATGGCAAAAAGCATATAGCTGAACCTCATTCAACAAACATATCAATTTCTGCAATATTTGTAGGCTTTTCTATAGTATTTATTGCTGAAATATTTATGCACCTCAGGAGGAAGAGATTTCTTTTCTCAGCTCCACAACATGGCAAGAATGCTTATGCATCTTTGCAGATGGGGAAGCTCTAAAAAACCACTTGGGCTGGGAAAGATGTCCAGCTCTGCAGAGCCTCCCTAATAACAAGGTTAATTGTTATCCTCCGTTTTAGGTTTAGGGATCTAAATTATTTCTCAGTGATGTTTAAGGGATGGGTGTATCATGTCCTATTGCAGCAGCTTTCATTCTTTTAAAGGAAGCTGTGAGTCACTGAACAGTCTGACAGACTACACTGAACCAAATATTGCAAAAACATGAGCGTTACCCAGGAAAACCATCACCTTGGAATATGACAGTATTAACACATAATATTGTATACATAATAAATACAACAAAGACAAGGCACAGAAAAGAAATTAACAAATAAAGACAGTGTTTTATACTACAACTCTACTTTTCACAATAGCCAACTACACTTGATAGTCATATCTGTACAGCCTAGGATTGTAGGATGCCCTTCTGCAGTTTAATACTCCAGCTTGCAGGATTCTTATGGCCCAATGGCCATAAGATGCCAAAGTCCACCAATGCCAAAAAGAACTCCTTCCTTTCATTTTATTTTATAACAGGGCCGAGATCTGGCACCCACATGATCATCTGTAGTTCAAATTTCAAAAAATCTGGACTGTACTTCGACACAGGAAAACACAGAACTATAACATCTCCATTTAAACAGCAGCTAGTCAAACACCAGGAACCACTCTGATCTTGGGTGGGGATTTAGAAATTAAAAATTCTATAGCATTTAACGTATATTAACTTGTTCTAACTCTCAGTTCAAGACACAATTTGTCAAAGGTTGGACTCTATGATCCTGGAGGTCTTTTTCTGTAGTAAAAACAGTTAAAAGACTGTTAATAAAGCAGAAAAACAAGGCTTCCCAAATTTAACTTTTTCCCCTTTAATGACAAGACTGACAGCCTTCAGAGAGAGGAATTCCTAATTTCAGTGCTTTAACAGAGTCTTTAGGTAAAACTCAGGAATGCTAACGAGAGAAAGGATGTTTAGCTTTCCTATACAGGAACATCCAAGCTAAGCTGGAATCCCCATGACTATACTTCTAAGAGAACTTCCTTTTATTTCTTCCTATCAGAAATTCCATACAGGCTGAGAGAGTTGGGGCTGTTCATCCTGGAGAAGAGAAAGCTCCAGGGAAACCTTAGAGCCCTGTCCTGCGCCTAAAGGGGCTTACAAGAAGGCTGACGAGAGCCTTTTCACAAGGGCATGGAGCGACAGGACAAAGGAAAGTAGCCTTCAGCTAAAGGAGGGGAGATTTAGATTAGATATTAGGAAGAAATTCTTTACTGTGAGGGTGGTGAGGTCCTGGAACAGGCTGTCCAGAGAGGTTGTGGACTCCCCCATCCCTGGAGGTGTCCAAGGCCAGGTTGGACAGGGCTTGGAGCAACCTGGGCTAGTGGAAGGTGTCCCTACCTATGGCAGGGGGTTGGAACAAGATGAGCTTTAAGGTCCCTTCCAACCCAAACCATTCTTTGATTCTGTGGTTCACTTACAAACCCCTCAAAGATTCAATGAACCTGACTTTGTTTGTTCTTTTCAACTGTTGACAGATACAGCAAAGGATTTTAAGTCCACAGGGAAAGTCAGCAAGAAACACGAGGGAAAAGAACCACAGGAAGAAGACAAGCTATTCAAGTGACAGAATAAGACCTCTCAGCTAGTTTCTCATTTTCTTTCTAGGATCTATGTGGCTTCTCTCTTCCCATTAGAACTTTTACAATGTGTGTACTGACAGCAGATCCTCCAAATCAGCAGAGGACACCAGCAGCAAAGAATCATATCCTCCAGCACCCCACAAGGAACATCTGTTACTGCCCCTAACCCAACCACCTACTTAGGGATCTTGAGTTGTTTAACTTTCATGACTATCAGACAAAAAGAATCCCACCACACTTGTGGAAGTAGTCAGTGATTATTATCCTCCATCCAGTACTTGTGTGAGATCACATCTAGAGTACTGTCCATCCTGGGCTTCCTATTACGAAAATAAATTAAAAAGCCATAATGAGTCCTGTGGAGTGCCACTACACATAAGACACTCAAGATGAGAAAGGCCTTAAGACAGTTAGGGGAAATGAAAAACATGTTAAAGAGAAGATGAAGCCAGACTTGTCTCAGAGACACTTTACAGAAGGGTAAGAGGCAACAAAACCAAGGTACAGCAAAGGAAATGTCAACTACACATAAGGAATAATATTCTTCATAGTGGGAGTGTTCAAACACTGTTGTTTCAGCTTGTTCACTGCCAGAGATACAGTGGAATTTTTTCATTAAAAATATCCAAACTCGACCGGATAAGAATCCAATCTAACTTCAAAGTTAGATACAAATGGTGGCCCCTGACTACACTGAGCCCCTTCATTAACCCACCCAACACCTCAACAAATTCCATCTATTTTGTTCCTAAGGCTGTTCAGCAAAACAAAATGTGGCCAGGTCTAGAGAGCAGCCACAGCAATTTGCTCCTCCACTGGTACCCCTTAAAGATGGTGCAGCTGGGCTGTCCCAGCCTGCCTGGAATTAGGTTGTTCCTCAGCTGGGGAAGGCAGAGGTGGCAGTGCCTGCCCTGGGGATGTGGAGCAGCAGGAGCAGTGGCTGATCCCGAGGGCGAGGAGCTGATTCCATCTCTGCTGTTTAAAAACCAGACAACTCCCACGTGTGTGCACACTTGCCTGGGTGATGGAGCATTCCTTAAAAACCTTCTCCACACGGGTCCTTGCTGCAGGTTCCGGTGCAGGAGCCGACCATTCCCACTGTAGTCACCTGGATCCTGGCCGGAGCCATCCCATGTCCCTTGGCAGTCCTGCTGCAGGGACAAGAGGAGAAGCATTTCGGGGTGGCCCCTGTCTCTGGCAGTGACACTCACTTCTCAAAGAGCTCAGGAGGAAGGGAAGCCAGGTAGGAAAAGGAATTGGGTGAATAACCAGCAGGATTGGATCACAGAGGGCCTGGCAGGGTTTATTTGCTGTGTGTGAAACTCGTGCTCTGTGAGCCCCTTCTGACAAAAATGCCAAGGGAGATGTCTGAAGGAGATCCACAACTCACAGAACATCTGAATGTTTGACATGATCAGGAAAACAAATCCAGCCCTTTGTGTCACCACCTCAAAGCGGTCAGTGGAACTGCCCTCAGTCAGCCCTGAGCTGCTGCTCTTGAACTGGGCTGGAGCAAGAGTGGGATTAAATGTGATTATCTCCCATTTATTGGGACATAAAAGTGAAAGAGAACAGAGGTGACTGACTGAGATATAACTACTCCGGATACCCCACAAGGAGAATGGTCCTTCACGTTCTCCGTGAATCCCTCAGAGCTGCTGAAACAGAGTGGCTTGAACATTATTTATGAGAATGTTTCAGCCCGTGAGTAATCCCTTATCCTGTAACTCCCATGGACTGAAACATTGACAATCCAAGCTCAGTATTTGAACTGAACTGACCAGTTCCTTGGTCTTCCTGTGGCTGTGTTCGTATTGTTCCTACCTGGACATTTTGAACACTGACCAGTTCCTGCCTAAATAACAAAACACAGCATTTTCAGTCACATTCCATTTTATTCCCCTTCCCTGTTGTTACTTCTGTGATATTCATCATCGTTGCAGTGAGAGAAATAAACAGGAGGGGAAATTCGAGAAATAAAGGATAAAAGTTGGCTTTTGTGGCACGTTTTTGAGTGGGGAACCTAATTTGATATTTGAGGGAATATAAAGTCACCTAACAAGACTGGAATTTCAATGGGAGCAGGAGATAAAACAGCTGGAGAGCCCGTTTGATCTGACAGAGCTGGGCAGGTACAAAGAGCAACCTTGGGAGCTCCTGGAATTCAGACTTCAAGGGGGACAAAGCTGAGAAGCAAAGAGCATGGCACTTCAGTGTCTTCCGACAGTTTGCTGGACTGTTTCTGTCCTGACACGTTTTTGGTGGAGAGAAATATGTTGAAATTTTGGACTGTGAAACTGAAAACTACGTGATGCTACATATAGCAGAGATTGAAAGTGCAGTGCCCCGTGGTTGTGCGTGCAGCTTTGAGACTGCAAGGAGAAGGAACTGCTGCACGATTGCAGCGCGAATACAGGTTTGCAAATGGAAGGGAAGGTCAGAGAAATCTTCCTGTGCCGGCACATTTTCTTTGAGAGCCGTGGAGGACGCTCCAACTTGGGATGTTCACACTTGGTGGTTTGGAGAGAACGATGTATTTACTTCTTTTTTGAAGTATCCAGCGCCCTCGTGTGGAACCATCCAACCCTCCACCATCGCCGCTCAGCAGCTCCACCGGGCACACAAACCAGCCCAAAAAGCGACGTTTGGTCACAGCTCTCAAATGAAATGTGTCATGTGTAGTTCAAAGGCTGCTAGGAGAAGGGATAATCTAGGAATCACTGGTACGTTCAGTACAGTTTATATGCTGCAGATGAAGGGAAGGTGAAGGCCAGCACTTGCTTTTCTTGCGGGACATTTTTTATGGACATGGGCTTTTTGTTCTCATACCTTTTTCTTATGGGACCATCTGCTGGACGTTTTAATGTTTGAAACTGGTATCTGCAAGAATAAAAAAAACCCAGGCATTTCATACAGCCTTAAAGGAACATGCATAGGAATTTAAAGGAATGCGTGTAGTAGAAAGGCTGTGAGGAGAAAGGGTAAAGCAACAATTGTTTCTGTCCTGGCACATTTTAATGTGTGAGAAGGTGGATCAGGCTCCTTGGCCTGAAAGTGCATGATTCTTACAGCCAAAAATGAACGTGCAGAGCACATGTGACTGCAGTTTACAGGCTGTACAGGGAAGAGGACTGTCACTTGACTGTGCTGTGAATACAACTTCCCAAATATAAGGGACAAGGTCCAAGCAAGCTTTCTGTCCCGGCTGTGAGGGCTATAGGGGCTGAGAGCTCTGGGGCCAGTGAGGGCAATAAGGGCTTTGAGGGTTGTAAGGGTTATGGGTTCTGTGAGGGCTATTGGGGCCATAGGGGTTCTGAGACCTATGGGGTCTGTGCGGGCTATAGGGGTGTGTAGGCTATTGGGGAATAAGGGCTACAGGGGTTACTGGATCTGTGAAGGCTATAGGGTCTGTGAGGGCTATAGAGACTGTGCAGGCTTTTGGGGCCGTAAAAAGGGCTATCGGGGCTCTAAGAGGTGTGAGGGCTATGGGGTATGTGAGGGATGACAGGGTTATAGGGGCTTTGAGGCCTATGGGGGCTGTGAGGGGCTGTAATGTCTAGAGGGTCTGTGATGGTTGTGAGGTCTGTGAGGGCTATGGGGGCAGGGTGGGCTGTAGCAGTTGTCAGGGCTATGGGGGCTGTCTTAACATGGCTGGAGGAAAAAACTAGAGGAAACTGGGAAGTTAGATTTATATCCTAACAGAACTTTTAACAGTATGGAAATTATAGGGTAAAATGCAGCTGCTGCTCCGTGGATGGGATGCAATTGGCACGTTCAAAACCTATTCCACGATGATTCTCTGTGCACACCATCAGCAACAGCCAGTGCCTGCCAGAGGGGGATGCAGCGGAGGGTGGAGTGGAGTGGCGTAAAAGTTAGGGAAAAGTTAGGGAAGACTACATCATAACTGCTGGGATTAGCTGATGGGCTAAACCTGTCTTACCTGTCTTCTCTCCCATAGGGATGCCTGTTAGGTAAGAACTATTAAAGGGGATAAAACTTGTCTGTATATTGCTTTAAATATGTTTTTGCAGTCAGACATTATCACTGGCAATCTTCAAACCTTGACCCGTCACAATTTGATATTAATAAGGAGTGTTATTCCCTAAACTATTGATGGTGGTTGCAGGTAACACACTTGAATGAAGTGGGAAGTCCCTCTGAGGGGTCTCCCTTATGCTGTTGGTCAGCCTCCTGAAAAGGGCACATCTGAAGTCTTCACTCCCAGCCTCATCCCAATGCATAAATAATAGCCCAAGTTGTAGTGTCGTGCATCAAATCCAAAATACCTTCCAGAATTTTGACCTTTTTAATGCTGTGAAGCACAGCACTGGAGTCCATCTAACACTAGAAACCTCTGCTTCTTCCTGCAGGCAGAAAGTGTCCTGCCTGGGTTAAATCTGATTAAAATAACACACAGTTCCAAGCCAATGCTTGCTTTATTAGAATCTCACAAAACGTTAAATTCACAATTTATGATGCTTAAGGATCAAAACCTCAAAAGTTTTTTACTTTATTTCCAAAAACTCTAAGTTGTGAAGAAAAAGACATTCCAACCCGGCATCTTCAGAATGTTACTATGAAAATGCAAATGAAGTAGGATTTAATTTAAAGCTTTTAACAGACGAGACAAGCAATGTGAAAAACTGAATTACATAAGAAACAACACAACCCAACAATCATGCCACACATTTACCTTTCCATAACAGTTAGTAATACTGGGTCAGTTCTTTCCACCAAAAAGGTGCTGTAGTGGCGAAAAGATGATCCTGGGGAAACAACAATAACAAAAAGAGCACATTAGACTTAAAATACTTCTCTGAGAGCTGGGAAGAAGGCAATTTCTGTCCAACAGAAAGACACGATGTCAGTACAAAACAACACAGGAGGCAACTGGAAAAATATAGGAAACAAAGAATAACTTGTGCCCTGACGGTCTGGTCTCAGTCATTAAAGGGATGGCAAACACTACAATTAACAAGAAGTTTTAATTCTTACAAAATTAACTCACTAAAAACCAAACAAAGAGCTGCTCCCAATGTCCAACTGCTGCTGTGCACTCCCCAGCCAAGAACAGCCACTTTGTGTAAGGGCTGTGACAGAGATTCAGTGACCCTCTTGTGTGTTCTTTCCCAAAGACAGCTCAGAAGAGGAACATTTACTGGGAATGTTGCACCTTACCATGACATAAGAGGACATTCCTGAATGTTTCTTTGCCCTTGGAGACTTTGGTTTAACCACAGAAAAGAGGTCTCCGTCCTGCAGAATTGTGCAGAACCCCCTGAACTGCCAGAATCAGCCTCTGACACAGGCTTAGACAGAGCCAGGATCGCATCCGCTCACTGCTGCAGGATTGTACCTTCTCCAGAACGCTGAGAGACTTCTTCCCTCTGACTTCCCATTTCCTTTCTTTCCTGTTTGGTCCATTTGCTGCAGCAGCTGCACTGCACCCTCAGTCTGACTGGCTCCTCTTCCTTCTTCAAGGGCAGATTCCACACGTTTCCCTGTAAGAAACAGCAGCAAGAGCAAACCCACAACCTCACTCACTCCACGCTCCCTGCGCACCCAGTGCAATGGAACAATCCAGGAATTCCTTACTCACAATCTTTAGTGAGGGATGCTGGGCTAAACTTGCATTCGTTTGCTCTGGAAGAATTCTGAAAGGAAAAGGAACCCAAGAACTGTTACACAACGCAAAATTCTATTGTACAGAGATTTTAGTTTGCTTGCTTGCTAAGCAACTACTAAAAGGCAAGGTCTGCTCTCTTGTTCTTTTGTTTTTTGGGTTTTTTTTCAGCTACTATGGGGACTTTCTTCATCAAGATATTTTTACACCTCCCTCCTGAGGACACTCACAGGCCTAACACAAAGCTGTAATTAATTTAGAAGACTTTAACCTACCAGATAGTGAAATAACAGGAGCTAGGGCATGGGCAGAGATTTCAAAAAACATGAACAGAGGAGCTGTGGGACAAGGTAAGCAGAGGGGGGAAAAAAGTGATGCAAATTTTAAAGTCAAATAAGCCTGCTTGTTTTAGAGAAATTATTCTTTACTGAATGCAGTCTTCCTCCTTTCCTGAAAATCTAACAAACCTATCAAAACACCCTACCCTGAAACAAAGTTTTGGGCTCCTTTTGTGGGCAATCCCGAGAGAAAATGGACAAAATGCACAAGGACATTTGGGAGCATGAGTGACAGCCAGGAGGGCAGGGGTGTTAGGGACAAGGACTAAACAGGTGCTGTTGTTTCTTTCTGAATATTCTGTAACTTACCTTTTCAAATCCATGCTCTGCTTTACTCATCTGCTGAACACAGTCAGCTCTAGTTCTAAAAATAAGGCAAGTAAGAACTCAGTTTACAAAATGTCACCGAAAGGAAGCAATCTTGTAAATGGCTACTCCAAGTATTTCACTAGAAAGCAGGACTTTAGTACCTCTAGCCAAAAAGATATATACCTTTAATCTGTATTTGTACTGATGTTTCAAAGTCTACCTTAAAAAATGAAAATATGCACTCGTTTCAGTATTAGGCTTTCTGCTTTTCTACTGAAAATAACAAGCAGTTAAACCGGGAAAAAAGAAGTGTTCCATGACATGGAAAGATGAGCAGTGAGCTGAGAAAGCTTGAGAATCCTACGAAGTTACAAGAGCAGGTATCAAAGAACCACAGAAAGATCTTAAAAGACTCGGTCACGGAGCAATAAGATGGCAAAGGGAGCGCTGTACAGGGAGGTATGATGGGATGCACGTGGAGAATCTCAATCCTGGCTTCACACACTGTGAGGTGATCAGTATCTCTGGGACTGTCACCCGGAGATTCTGATTTCTCAGCACTCAGTAGCACCCCAAGAAAACCCAAATCCCCCATGAGAACTTAGGGGCAAAAAAGCTCATCCAGAAAGATGAAAAGACCAAGACACCACACAGCAGACACACTCCTTCCTGGGGCCGAGGGGATGCTCAGCCTGGATGAGCTCTGCAGTCTAACCACATAACTGGAAAAAAATGACAGAAGGCTTGAAGCTGATGCTCACCAATTTGATTATGAATTCAAGAAATTACAATTATGGACTGTTTCAATCATAACTGCTGGGGTAAGATACAGGACCTAGAGAGAACTGTCAGACTGGATCATGAAATGACCCTTTTTGTTCTTGTACTTTATTAATTTACAACTCATGTGTGGGCTAAAAGAAACCAGAAAGCATCCTGAATCCTGGGCTCATTTCCAGCTGTTGCATTGTGACTAGAAACTGGGCAGGGGAATGGGAGTGGGATTAAAGGACTACATTTGTATGAGCAGGAAAAGGACTGGCTTCAGACTGCTCCTGTTATAATCTCTGCATGAAACACACCTGGGAATGGGGTAGGATACAAGGCAACACGAGAGATGACTGGGCACAGTCTGTGCAGGGGACGGGAAAGGTGTGCACAAACACATCCCACCACAGGGATGGCTCAGGCACTCTGTCACTTGTGACGGTTCAGCACAGGCTGAAATTTGTTTTTTTAAAAGCTCCGCTCTATTATAAAGAAAGAAGCCTGCTGGCCTGTAACTAATGCTGGGGCTCTGAGAGGTAGGCAAGAACCAAGGCTGAAGGTAGCCATGAGCCAGGCCCGCCCCTCCTGCTAAAGGTGGCCAACAACCCCCTGAACTGAATCAGGCAGAGCTCTGCCAAATCACTGCCCTCAAGCAGCAATCCCTCCTCTCCACTCCAGGCTGCTGGAGCCCCTCTGTGGGCTCTGTCTGGACTGGACTCCCCAGGACATGACTGGGACTCACTGGGGTGAACCCAGCAAAGGGCCACAAACATGATGATGGGATTGGGGAACCTTTTGTATGCAAAGAGGGAACCTTTTGTATGAGAGGTGGGACTGCTCAGCCTGGAGAAGGCTTGGGTGGGCTCTTATCAATGTACACGTGATGGGAGGGAATGAAGGACAGGGAGCCAGGCCCTCCTCCACAGGAGGAGGACAAGAGGCAAAGGGCATAAATTGCCAAACATGAAATTAAGTCTGAAAACAAGAAAAACCTTTTTGACTAGAACTGTGGTCACACACTGCAACAGGCTGTCCACAGTTGTGGTGTTTCCACTGTTGGAGTCCCTTCATGACCCACGGGGATACGTCCTGGGCAACTTGCTCTGGGTGACCCTGCTTGAGCAAGGGGGGTGGGACTCAATCATATGAAAGGACCCATCCAACCTCAGTCATTCTGTGAAATCCAGAGATAGAGATCTACTCGGGAATCACCATGACAAGTTTAGCTACAGAAGGAACCAATGGGAAAGATGTGGGAGAATACTCATGCGCACACACAGCACGTGCAATTTGGTGAGACTTCTAAGCACTTGGAAAAGAGCAAGCTCCAATGTGTTTTGCCATCAGCCTCAAGCTGAGAGGGCAGCATTCACCAGCTGGTTCAACAAAGCAGGCTGGGAGGCAGCTGGAAAGCTGTTCCCAGTTCTTCCTTTGCTGTCCCTGGCTCAGTGTGCAAGCCAGTGCACTGATCTGTCTGGCTGCTGAGCTCTTACCCCACTGTGACTCAAAAGATATGTGAACACACAGGAATCAAACAGGCAGAGCTCTGCTCCATGGTATGGGAACCTGGGAAGAACAGAAACACTCTTTTCCCCAATATGAGCAATGCTGCTGAGATTCTGTTACTTATGGAAGAGGAGGAAGAAGAAAAACAGGGCAAAGGATTGCACAGAAATGAAACATGAGGACACAAGAAACATTAAAGTCAGTCAACTGACCTGTCCGTACGCAATTGTGGGCATGAGTTCTCTGCTCCAACTTCCACTCTCCTCCTCTTCACTGCTTTTTCCACTGCAGTACCTTCTGATGTTTCATTTCTTCTCCTGACCTTCAAAACATTGCAAACTTGGTATTGATAACAAGTGATTTTGACTTCTCTACTTTGGAACAAAATTCAGAGTTAATATACATCGGTATTTCGCAAAATCATTCCTGTTTATAGAATGAAAACAAAAGAAGGGTTCAGGACTAAGATAAGCACTGGGAGGCCATCCAGAGAATTACGCTCAACAGTTTTAAACAAAATCCTGCATTCCAGGACATCCTATTTGCTCCATCTTCAGAGGACTGCCTAGGAATGTAAGCGGCAGGAATGTAATGCTAGCAGAGACAGAAACAACCTCTGGGGGAATTTGGACAGCACATCTCCGTTAATTCACTCCATCTTCAGACACTCATCCATATTGAAAACAAACCTACTCTGAGCTCTCATTACACGAAAATTACCAAATTAGCTTAAGATTGCTGTTTGTGGCAGGACTGCATTCCAAGCCCACAGGAACTGACAGGAGGACTTCTCTCCTGCTGGATGGTTCTAGGTGAGATTCAGTGACAGTTTACACTAACTCCTAAAAGTGCAACTGTAGCATTGCCTAAATATATACATTCTGTTTCTCCAGAATACTTTGAATCTAAATTAAAAAACAAAACAAACAAAAACAAAGGCACAACTTACAAGCTCACCACTGCACCTGTTTACTTCTTTACCTGTCAACAGAGGTATAAAACTTGGTGATTATTTAGACTGGACTCTCTGTAGCCAAATGAAAAGTACATTTTTGCATTGCACCTCATCTTCCAGGAACAAGACAAGCCCAGTGACTGACATAAAAAAAATGAAGGTTGGGAGCCACTGTGTATCACTTCATAAGAATAAATACCTGCTGAAGAGTCAGCAGTGGTTGAAAAGGCAAAGAGAAATTCAGGAAATTTTAGAAAAGCAACACAGGACAATAGAGAACACAGTATTATGCTCTGTTTCAAACCCCACCACATGCAGTTTTGCTCTCTCTCATTCAAAGATACAGCAGGTGAAGGGAAAGGGAAAAGCAAGACATAGATCACAGGTATTTTCAGAAATGATCCAAACATAACCACAGTGACTTACCACAAGACACATTTTGCTGCAATGAGTTCAATTCTAGATACAATGTGCAAATGTAGGGATAAGGCACAAGATGGACATTCTCATGTTTGAATTTCATCTTCGATACTCTCTCCCATTTACTCAAATCTGAGAACAATGATAAGGCTTAAAAACACAGCACTAACATTTCAAAGGAGCAGGAGTCCTGACAACGCCTTCAAAAGTCACAT
Source organism: Cephalopterus ornatus (assembly GCA_013396775.1). Lineage (NCBI taxonomy): Eukaryota > Metazoa > Chordata > Aves > Passeriformes > Cotingidae > Cephalopterus > Cephalopterus ornatus. The sequence continues at coordinate 5,843 of VZRE01015077.1, read as the reverse complement.
CATGCTGCACATGGGTGCAAATCCAACCTGCCACTGTGAACTCTATAAAAAAGCACTTTATGAAGAAACCCTCACCCAGGTGATACTGTCCCATCAGTCACCTGTACTGTGTTCTGTTCCCTTAACTGTACTGCCCTCCTGACACCCCTCTGCAAAAAAACACACGTGCCAGGCTCTTCCAAACCTATGAATAAAACCTGAGCAGCCTTCCTAACGAAAAAGTAATTATTTTAAAAGTTTATTTAAAAACTGAAAAGGACTAGGACTCATAGGAGCAGCATGATTAAATTTAGTTCTCAGTTCAAAAGGGTGGAAAAAAGAAAATTGACATGGCAACCACTGAAGTTAGAGCCATTCCTTCTCCTGGGTGCAGTTCTGATATGGCTAGATTCTGTCCAGGTGCACAAGCCAGAAGAAAAAGATGAAGGCTCGCTGGGCTCTTGGTGCACTCTGAACAAAAAAAACCACCCAGAATGTGGAAGAGCCTGTTGTACAGCTGCTGGCCACAATAATTCCATCTCAAGTGCCTCAGCACCTACTTAAATCCCAGGACACCATGCTCAGCAAAACCTGTGCATGCCAATATTTGGGTATCAGCTTCTATATGTCTACGCTGTGCAACAGCACTGAGCTTTTAGAGCACTGCCCATGTGCAGCAGGCAGGCCTGAGAGCAGCTCAGTGCCTCTGCAAACTTTAGGGAAGAAGGAAAAGATCTGCTGACTGGTCCCACAGCAGTAAGAGGGGTGAGTAGAATAAGGTGAATACTGAGTGGGTGACACTGAAGGGGGGACCAAATAACTGGATGACAATCCTGCAGGCTTTGTGTATTCAAAACGCTGTCTGAACTTCCAATTAGCTCAGCTCAGCTACTGCTCCTGGTAAAGCTCAGTCTCTGAGGTGCTTTTTGCTTCTCTCAGCCATCTCTGTGGATACCTGAGCACACCTGTTCCCACCTCCATCCCCAAAAGCTCACGGATGTGGTTTAACCTCAAGGAACCACACAAAAACAGCACTGCAGGCTTCTCTACCCAGGGGCCAGCACTGCTGAGCCCGTAAGGAGAGTTCTACATTTTATGAACCTTTGGGAATAGTGCACTGCCCGCACTGGCAATGGCAGGAGGGTGAACTTCTGGGCACACCTTCATTTTCTCTGGCCAATTTGGAATGCAGGGGTCTGATTTGGAATGCAGGGGTCTTCTGATGGAAGCACTGCCAAAAACTGTTTTCACATCAGCTCTCTGGTGAAGGCAACACCTGGGAAGGATCTTCGGCCAATGTCGAACAGCAAAGTCTGAAGGAGTCCTGCTCCAGCTAAAGATCTGCACACTCCTACACATGAATGTTGAATCAGGCAATGCCCAGCACACACAGGTCATTGAATCTCTTCTTTTATGAACAGCAAAGAAAGGATACATGGAAAGACAGTGAAGTGGTCTGTAGAAAACGGATGTAAGTCATCAAGATTTCCAAGGATTACTCGAATCACTTCCTGGGGAAGCCAAAAAAAAAAAAAAAAAGAGGAAGAATATTAAAAACATAGCAATAATTCCAGTCTCAAGTAGTTTCAAGGCTTGGGAAAAATTAACTTTACTGTTTTTGCATGAATCATGGAAAAGCAGGTTCTAGGTACTCTGCTTTTCCTCCTCCCCTTCTTCTCTCCACTCCCTCTGATCATCTTAGAGCCCTGCACTGACAGACTCATAGAAATTTAAGGAGTACCTTAATCTTAAATTAAAATAGAAGAATTACTATGGAGATTGAAGATATGCTTTCAAATTTAGTAAGTTTTAAATTTAAGAAGTGGGGTTTTTTTCCAGCAAAATACATGTAGCATTTACTTGTGCAAAAATAAACGTATTCCTCTTTTGCTGAATATTGACCCAAATCAGTTACAAGGGAACTGCAATTAAGCCCCAAAAAACTGCTCTACTAAAAGGAAAGGTTTCTATGAATAACTTTCAATATTTTCAAAAGTAAAAAAAAAATTATAATTCTTCATACCAATTAAAATCAGCACATTTTCTCCAGTAATATTTTTAATGCTATTACTATACTCTGAAGATTTTAAAAAATTAAGTAATAGGAAGGAGCATTTTTAAGAAGGCACTTTATTTGTCTCATTTTCTCAGGAATGGCAGGGGCTTTCTTCTGTCTCAGGAAGCAGATGACAACACCCCATCGTGACCATCAATTTGTGCTTGGGCACAAAGCACTGGCACCATTAAAAGTGCTCCTGCAAGAATGACTGTGAAGAGGAATCAGACAGGAACAGGGTGCAGCTGGCTCCACAATCAGGAGTTTCCATTTATCCAGTTTTAACAGTCAGTAGCTTCTTTGCAATATTTGAAATAAAAGCATGACTCCTCCACACTAATTTTGCCTGTTGAGGAAGTTTTTATTTACGTCATTATTTTCACCCTCAGACTCTCCAGAGAAGTTCCCCATTATTCGCCCTTGAGATGTTGCATTTGACAAAATGTTCTTTGTCCCATAACAAACATAAGATTTGTTCAGCCTAACACCCATCCAAGGTCCTGTGGACCTGCCTCAGCTCCTACCTCTGACTCCTTGGCAGCACTTTCAGCAAGACTGAGATCGGGAGCGCTGTGAAACAAACACAGTTGGAACCATTCCAGTCAAAAAGCAACGGAGCTACACTTGACATAAGAGTTCAAACAGCAACAAAACATCATTCCCATTGCATAGGAAAAAAATACTTAGCAGCCAGGTGAATTCTTAATCTATCACTCTTAAAAAACATTCACCATTCCACAAGGATTGTTGCTTGTGAACTTTCTGCCCATTTGTGTTCTGTGTATCTGTGGATACAACGGATGAGAAATCAGATCTTTACAGTTGATCCCCAGTAATCCTCAGGATTGGGGTTTTTTTGACACGGTGCCCTCAAACCACCCCCTGTCTTCCTCTATTGTGGTGCCATTCTGCTTAAGGGACTAAAAAGAGTAACTGGCAGGACATGTCTGTTAATCCCCTCCTGTGCAAACCCACAGAGCAATGCCCTTCACAGCACCAGCATCAGCCCTGGAGTGCTGGGAGTCGTGTGCTTGCCTACATCAAACTGTTCCCAAATACTAACTGCAGCTTCTGGAAGCCACCTTTTCAAAACCTGTTTGCTGCCAGGTATTGGCCAACAATCTAATGCACTGGAAAAGAGGTGGTCTTAAAGAAAATCTGAACTCATTAAAAAGTAAACAAACCACATAATGGTCACTCGAAAATAAGTAAATAAAGGGGAGTGCAAGGTGGGCAAGGAATTCAAGGCACACAAGTATTGCCTGGTTTATGGCCTGGTAGGCAGCCATGATCACATCTGCCCCACCGAGGGGACCCAGCCCGAGCATGGTCAGAGATGAGAACTCCCCTCCCTCTTCAGAAAGGCACCTGGATAACAGCACACAACCCAGGAAGTAAGTACATACATTGCGTATGGAGCTCCAAGGCTGAGCTGGTTTTGACTGGGATAGAAGTCAATTTTCTCGACAGCAGCTTGGATTTGTGTTGGAAACAGTGCTGATAACACAGAGATCTTTTACTTACTGCTGAGCAGTACTTACCCAGAGTAAAGGGCTTTTCTGCTCCTCACAGCAAGCAGGCTGAGGGTGCACATGAGGTTGGGAGAGAACAAGGATGGGGAGGATAACCCTAACTGACCCAGGTGATATTCCAGACCCAAGGATGTCACGCTGAGGAACACACAGGGCAGAAAAAGGCAGGGGGGAAGTCTGGCATCGTGGCAGATGTCTTCCCAAGTAACCATTTTGCACTACGAGAGACCTGCTTTCCTGGAGATTAAACACCTGCCTGCCCATGGGAAGCAGTGAATGAACTCAAGTCTTTATTCTGCTCTGCTTACATGTGTATCTTTTGCTTTACTTATTCAACTGCCTTGATCTTAACCCACCGGTTTTACTTCTGCCATTCCAGTTCTCTCCCTTACTCCTCTGCAGCCACGTGGGGCTCAGTCGCCAGCTGGTTTTAAAACACCACAAAGGCTCCAGAGTTTCCAGTTAAATCCTTACAGTTAAGTACTGCCTGTAAAAACCGCCTCTTTTCCACCGAAGCACAAAAATTCACACAGGGCAATGAAACAGGAGTGTTTTTTTACAGCTTGGATTACTCTCTCAGCGTGTGACAGGCATCAGCAGCAACTCTCCAGTGGCCAGTGGAAAAAAGGCAGGAAATGAGGAGCCCCAGAGATCTGAATTTAAGGTCCCATATTAATTCAACAACCCGCACGCTGGCTTCTCATCTCTAACACACTTACTTGCTGAAGTTGCCATAGCGGATTTTAAATTTGTACACGAGCCTGCCAGCGTGAAGGAACCTTGTTTCGGGCAGTGGATAAGTGAACGGTTTCAACGACATCCTCTCTCCCTCCTTCCCTGAATGCCAGGCTGCGGGAAGCAGGACAGCCAAAGGTTAATTCCTAAAACCCTTTCACCGCGTCCCGTTCAGTCATACGAAAAGATTACACGCTGGGGCAACGCCGGGGCTGCCAGACGGGAGATGATGATGATGATGATGATGCCGCCGCCTCCCCAGCGCCGGGGGCGGCCTGAGGGGCCTCCGAATAGCTCCGGTGCCCACCAGACACCTCTCACTCCGATGGAGAGCAGGGACACCTCACGGATACCGCTCCCACCGGCCCCGCCGCGCCCCCGCCTCACACGGGGCCGCAGCTGAGGGCGGAGCGGAGTGAGCCCCGCCGAACAGAGCCGAACGGAGACGAACGGAGCCGAGCCCAGCCGAACAGTGCCCGAACGGAGCCGAGCCCAGCCGAACAGACCCCAACGGAGCCGAGCCCAGCCGAACAGACCCCAACGG
>VZRE01015075.1:0-40370 GCA_013396775.1 Cephalopterus ornatus | reverse complement strand
CTTCTGGCTTCTCTTGGTACAGTTTTGTCTTGATTTGGTGAGCTGCTTTTTGATTAGTGAAATGAGCNAATGGTCTCTGGAAAACTGTCAGCAGAAGTTGGTTCGTTTGAAACAGTGTGCTCCCGAATATACACAGGGTAAAAAAATATCATGTCAAAGCCTTCTAGCAGTGTGATGAAAGTCTGCTTCTGGCTTCTCTTGGTACAGTTTTGTCACCAAATCACTTGATTTGGTGAGCTACTTTTTGATTAGTGAAATGAGCCTGTTTGAGTTTGGTATTTAAGGTGACTGGGCAAGGAAAAAAGTTCTTGGCCTCAAGGGATGGGAGTCGCGTTGATGAAGGGAGGATGTAAAGGAGATGGAGCTGGGCTCTCTTCAGTGGTGCCCAGGGACAGTACCAGAGGCAATAGGTACAAACTGAAACATGGGAGTTCCTCCTGAATGCAAGGAAACTTTTTTACTGAGGAGATGATGAGGACTGGCACAAGCTGCCCAGGGAGGTTGTGGAGTCTCTGTCCTTGGAGATATTCAAAACTGGCAGTAGGTGGCCCTGCCATGGGGGGACCTGGGGACTAGATGAGCAACCTCCAGAGGTCCCTTCCAACCTGAACCATCCTCTGATTCTGTGCTACTGACTTCTAGTAGAGCAAAACCCCTTGATGTTTCCACCTTACCTCACCTTTCTGGGATCCAGGGCTCCTATTTAGCTCCTGAGCTATTTCTGTTGTGTTACTTTCTTGCCTCAGCAGCCCATTTCTCTGTACAGTTGAGATCTTGGACTTAAATGATTTCTTGGCCCTGCTCACACTAGAGGGAGCTCGGTGGTGGCCTTTCAGCTTTCTCCTACAGCTCTACTTTCATTTGTAATTCTGAATGTTCCTGCCGAGGATCTGTTATCAAAGTAGAGAAGACAAAGCTGTGTCTTGAAAAGGTTCAGTTTTCTAGCAAAGCTGAACTTTTGAGTTGTTTGTAGTTGTAAGGTAATAGCAGACTGACAACTTTTGCCTTGTTTTAATCTTGCTCAGCTGCAGCAGCAATGCAGGGTTCTCACGTGCATTAATGCAGCAGATATTGATAGTTCTGTTATGCTTGGCTCTTATTTTGGTAGCTGCGGAGATGTATTTGTAAACTTTGTATTTGTTGCTGTGATACAGGCAGTTTCTATTTGGTATGTATTTGGTTGATCCACAAGGAACTTGTTTGTGATTTTGGGAGGGCTGCTTTAAGGCTTAAGGTGAGAAAGGGATCTTTAAGTTTTCTTCAGATGTGTAATCTTAAAAATTCAACTTATTTTCGTTGGAGAGTAGAAGCCAACTTTAACTGAGAGAGGTGCTTTTTTTGGGTGCTTTAATCCAAGCAGATAGAATGGTTGTTAGGGTTGATAATAGCTCATGGTTTTACTGTTTTACAAATTTAATAGACGTTGGCATTAACTCTTTTGGTTTGTTTGTTTTTTTTTTCCTCTGCATAGCGTGATATTGTGCTGTTATTTTTATATAGATTTGTATTGATTACAGTTTCTGGAAGATGGCTTAGGACATTGCACCCTGATAAAGACCAAAGTGAATACTATCAAATCTGAGGAAGCAATCAGTGAGAGTTTTTGGGTTTTTAGTCCAAATGAGAGAATGCCCCATGTGTGATGTAAAGCTCTGTTGAGGATGCAGTCATTCTTTGTTGTGGTCTAAAAGCTGATTCTAAAAACACTTGTGGACTAGACAGAAGTTTTTCTGAAAACTGTTATTAAGATCAGTGATGACAAGCTGCCTAAATCATCTCTCTGCCTAAGAAAATATGCAGAAAATTTAGGTAAGCAATCTCCCTACAAAGACCAGTCCAGCAAGAAGTACTAGTACAAATTCTTCTGCCTCTTTTTGCTTTATGAATCCCACTCTGTTTCCAACAGAATAGTTTTAGTGACAGCATCTCAGGTGTATATACAATTCTTGACATTTATATCAGACGCAAAGTATTTCACAGTGGATGCCAAAATCTAATGCTTGGGGAGCGTTTCTTCTCGGGGATGTAATCTGTGTTTCTCTAGGCAGGTAAGCAAGCAATTTCTTCTCACATTGGTGAGAAGTTTGGCTAGGGAGAAACTGTTGGATAAATGAAACTAGATCCCTTAAATCAATGCAGTGGCTGACAAAGAGCAGGTAGGAGGCTGTGTGGCCGTTGCGGCACCGGTGACAGTGCTACCCTTACTGAAGGGGAAGCTCACGTGATTAAGAAAGAACTAGATGAGTTTGGATCAGAAGTCTGGTCATTGGTCTTGTGTTCTAAATATTCACAGCATTCCTGTGATGCCATTCTCAGCTGACTTACGGGTGTGCAATGTGCACAATGGCAAGGATAAAAACCAGAGTCTCGTGTTGTCCCATTCATGCAAAGCTATTGTTGTGTATCGGAAAAGGTTACTGAGCCTTGGCAAAAGATGGTTCAAGGATGCTTTCTATTAAATTCCTTTTTTATCTTTTTTTTTCTTAATCTGGAGATTGTAGAGTTGGATATGAAAAGTCTTCTGGGGTTTCCTTGATTCTTGATCTCGGAGAGCAATTTTTATTTTATTTAAAAAAAAAAATTACTGGGAGAAGGAAATAATGTGGTGGATTCTGTCGTACCTGTGACAGAAGGAGTTTGTGTGACATGGAAGATTGCAGAGCCTTCAACAGTCTCCTCCATGAATGCATTAAGCAATTAAAACAGCAATATTGGTAAAAGGCTATATCAGACGTCACATTTTGATAAATGCTAAACCATTGGAAGGGGCTTCCATGACAAAAAAGTGCCCATTTTAATTATGGTGTGGATCATAGATTTTCTTCTCTAAGGAAGAGGGGCTTTGTTGATGCTTTCTTCAATTATTTCACCATTAACTCATTTCTTCAGGTAGTTGAGATCTTGTTTGCTACTTAATTTTTATACAGACTTCCTTTTGTTCTGCTTCTTTCTGTTCTAACTAGAAGAGAGTTAGAATTAAGATTGGTTTTACATCTCTATGCATTAATGTTAAATTCTTTCCTTGGCAAAGAATGCATCCTATTTTGTCTTTGTAAATTATTATTAACATATTAACAATGATGCTGTGTGGACTCAGATTTTTTTTTTTTTCTTAACAAGTTACTTATCAAACAATAAATTACACAAGCAAGTGAAGAACTTGTTCTGCCTCTTCCTCTCAGTTGTGTTTTGCAACTTCATTGTTGGCAGTTTTGAAGGAGCAGAGCTATGCCAGTGGAATGGATTAAGCAAGTAGGTTGAATCATGGTGTGTGAATGCTTCTGAGACAGTCTTGCTTTTGTTCAACATAAATCTTGCATATTTAATTCCTCTACTCTGTGTCTACAATTAAGATGTTTGTTTTACTAAACAAACAAGAACTTCCTATTAACTTCTACGAAGGAGATCAGCTGTAATTTCCCCTCATTGTTTAACTACTTACTGTTTTCCAGTTTTTATTCTCTTGCAATTAGTTTGGGTTCATAGTAGCTGCAGTGCAATTTCAGAAATAAATGCCTTCTGATTTATTTATTAGGTTTTCTTTAAGAAAAGAACAATACAATAATACAGTAACTCATGTGAAAGATGCTAGAAGTCGAGAAGTTGGCCAGTTGAGTTTAAAAATAAAATAAAAGATGGAATTATGATAACCTGTGTCTCTATTGATACAGTTTGGGCCATGTTTACTTATTTGTGCAGGGAGGCAGAGGCCCTGTGAAATAGCATGGACTTGTCATTGAACAAGGCATGAGAAATTCTGTTCTCTGTTTAATGCGTTTGAAATGGAATGAAAACACAAGGAAATTGAAGTTGTAGGATTCTGTTATGAGTCGGTTATGAATTTTCTTACTCTTTTGAGCCTCTAGGCCAAAAGTGCATGAAGGACCTGCTGGTTCTAAAGGACTGACAAATCTGACTTTCCTTGTGTTATAAGCTCTGGGATTCCACTGTGGTGGAATCACTATTGCTATCAGTGGTGGGTTTTTTTCCAATGCTGAAGTGTCCAAGTTCTCTAGGAAAAGGCTTATGACTTATTTTTTTTTTGGTAAGAAAGATGTTACACAAAATGATTATACTATTTATGCAAGAGAAGGCTAAATTAAAAAATCCTACTGGCATAAGTTCACTTTGGGTTTGTTGACTTTCCATAAAAGAGTGCTAAAGAATAAAAGAATATCATGATGCAATGGTGGAAGTGCCCCATATGAAATAGATTTACAGTAAAAACAGATATAAAAACTGTGAAGGCATGGGAAGTGAAGTGAGTACTTCTGGATGCTTTGTGAATTCCTCCAAGTACCAATATACACATGATGACACCTAGACACCTCAAAGTACTTTGCTTCATTCTTCAAGCTAAGCGCGTGCTGGTTTTTAAAGCTGTGGTTTCTCGTTTGAGCAATCAAAATACAGTTTTTGATGCATATGTATGAAAGCATAGACACTTAGGTACATGATACAAGCTGCAACAACATAGGTACTAGAAGGACACTAAGTTGGAAGAAGGGAAGGCTGAACAATGTGCTATTTAATGGTACAAAAATTACTCTATAAAACTGTTTTCAGATACTTTTTTCTATGGACAGCTTTATTACATTGAGTGTATGTGATTAGATTTTTTCATTTTTTTGATAACAGCACAATATGAAACAACAACAAAAAAGTAACCACGTACCACCAAACTGCTTTGAAAAGGTCTGTTTAGGATTAATTTAGAGAATTCTTTCAACCAAAAAGTATGTGTATATATTTATCACTTTAATAAAGATATATTCAATTAATTTTGAAAACCAGAGTAGAAAATTAATTTCCCTCCCACAGTCTTAATGAAGAAATAAAGAAACTAATTTCCCATTGCTGTTAGAGGGGTAATCCACTCCTTCACATATTAAGAAATTAATGTAACGCATCCAGTCAGCCAAAGAGTCTCTGATTCCTCCCGTCCCCCCAACCTCTTATTTTGTGCAACACAATTATCAAAAACAAAACTGAAGGAGACCTCAGTCTTTTTAAGTCTTTCAGATTTCAGTATGTGCTAGATTGAGGTCTGATGCTGTTTCCAACAACAGCACCAGTTGAATTTTATGGTACTTGTTAGTTTTGGTTTTCTTTTAATAAAAGAATAAATAAATTTAATACTACTACTAATAATATAAACATCCCACACCAATTTTTTAAAAAAATGCTAGAAAAATGTTAAAGAAGAATTGTGACTTACTTTGTGGGGTTCTATGTGGTAAAAAAGTCCTCTTTATTTGAGCTAATTACAGAAGAAATATATTTTCTAACCTTTATTTAATTTTATTTTAATCTGATGCCATTTTTTAATGCTAGAAATATGTTTGAGCAGACTTTTATTATTGAAAAGCAGGTCAACATGTTATTTTAAGGCACTGGAAATGGGTATTTGAGAGGTGTTCAGAATTACAGTACTAGAAATTACATTCTTAAGACAGACTGTATTTTACACACATAAGCAGCTTTATTTATTTCTTTATTAAATGACACTCCCTGCACAAGTGAGGCACCAGCTGACAGTTTGAGTGCAGTTTATGTACTTAATGTAAGAAAACTGTGAGATTATGTTAATATTCCTTTAAGGAGGCAGTTTATACTTAAAAACAAACCTTGTTTTGAAACTTGTCACTTGGAGCAGACATTTTTGGGGGTTAATCTTCTTTTGATGGTGAGCGTTCAGTGAAGCAGTTCATTGTGTACACAACTTGTGAATGGCATCATTGATAGCAAAAAGCTACAGGGTAAGTATACATTTAATTGATTTCTTGATCAGGACTGCTGCTGCAACAGCCAGAACAGTGGAGCTTTATCACCCATCTCTGGTTGGTTGGTTGGTGTGAATGTGGCATAATTCAGAGAATGGGGAGATGTCCAGAGGAAGGAGCAATGAAAATACAGCTGCTCTAAGATCATCTAAACACATAAAGCTTTTTGAAAAGACTTGAGACTATAGAAACTAAAAGGATTTAAAACCCAAAGATAGGAGTCCATAGACAATTTTTTGGTATGGAGAGATGATGGAAAGAAATTAGTTTCCCTCCTTTTTGTCCCTTTTCCCGCTCCCTGGTTTGAGCAAAAGTAACCAAAACAGTGTAGGAAGAGGTACAGACCTACAGAAGAGGGAAAATAACTACGCAAAGGTCCATGGCAGCAGACAAAGGTGTGCCTAGGCTGTACTATAGGAATTTTTTTACTCCTCTGGGCTGTCGTGGGTGTGAGGGGATAGTGCAGGGGAGTAACTGTGGTACCTGCAGACACAGCCTGTTCTGCAGAGGCAAAATGAGAAGAGAGGCTAAAGTCAAACCCCTCTGGTAAATTCTCAACAAATAATTCCTTCCCTATATGCCAAACCAAAGGAAGGGAAGACTTTTTGAATCTTACTTTCTTCTTCAAAGATAAGTATTTATTCTCTCCATTAAAGGAATATTTTCTTTAATTTTTCTTCCATAGCATGTGCAATGTCGTCTCAGCAGTTATCTTTTATCATCTGTAAGAACCATTGATTCCAACAGGAGTGCTCTATGAGAAGAGCACCACATCTTTCAGGACTGTATTCCTGGTTTGTCTCTGTTATTGTTTTGATATTTGTGTGTGGCTGTACTAATTATTTTCAAAAAATTGATTCCAGTGGTTAGTCCTTTTAACATCTCTGGTAGATCTTGTTCACTGTATTTCAGTCTCTAAGTGTTTTGATATTTTCTTCTATAGATTTATTTCTTGTAAGCTTGTCTTACTTACTTGAAAACCATCACAAAAAGGCTGATGCTGAATTAAGAAGCAGAGGTCTAAATGCAATAGTTAATAACTTGGAAGAATAAATTGGAAGTGTTTGGGGACAAATGTTCTGTTGAGGTTCTGAGAGCTTGACACAAAAAAAGGTGAAAGTCTGAAGAACAGTCCACTTGCTGCAGTCCATCTGGAATGGAAAATTGGTCTGATCAATTGATCTGATCTATAAAGAGTTATAGAAAAATTATCATGAATGGAACAATATAGTTTTGTAAACAGTTCCCATTTTCTCTCTGATCCCATTTTCTCTCTGGGGCATCTTTCACCATTTGACCAAATTGAATATACCAACTGCATTTTCTGTAAGAACTTGTGTTTCCATGCTCTAATTTTAAAATAACCTAAAGTGAAAACACAAAGTTAATGTTTTCCTTTAGTGTACTATGTTCAAATTACCTCAGAGGGATAAGTTTGTACATAAGGAACTTTAAAACAAATTAACCAATGCAACACAAATGGATATAACTGCAAATATTACTTTCTACAAAATATGATTTGATAGATTCTAAAATTGCTAAATGAATGTCACATTACTATTTTATGAAATATTTCACATTAACAATGATACTGTCAGTTTTAAGTATAAATTAACTGAATTTGGGGTAAATCTAGAAATAGCATCTACTGAGAAAGAAAAGGCATTTATTGAAACATAGCATGTGATTGGCATGTTTCTTTATCAAGTACACATTGTGCTTAAAAAATGGGCATGTGATCTAAAGCAGGTGTTTACAATAGATGGATGCAGATTTGAGATGACGCTGAAGATTTTAAAATTAACTTTTCTCCTTCAGAAAGGGATTTTTTTATTTTTTAAGTGTACCTTTGCATGGTTATCACTTGGAATTCCTGGTGAGAACTATTAGAGCAGTGATAAAAGTTCACTTAGTATGTCAATCTACTGAGACTGCCAAACGTATTTGGAAGGCTGGAGTGCTGTGCTGAATCACAAACATCATGATTTCCAGCAGCAGCCGTGGCCAATATGCGCTGGTCTGTTTTCATTTGTAGCACTGTCTACAAACTCCAGTTCGAAGGTCAGCCCTCCGCTCTGTTCCTTACTCAGCTTCCAGCTGTGGCCTCGGCAGGAATAAATCTCGTGTTACTGGTGACAGTCCAAATTATGTCCCTGTCTAGTAGGTCTAGATTACCTATTTCAAAACTTCTGCAGAAGAATGCTTTCTGACTTGTACTTTGGAAAATATTACATTTTCAGGTATCATTGTTTCAAATAAATATCTTTGGATTTGCCAAGTAAATCATTGGATTTCGGAGGGGGAAAAGGCAACTCATTCCACAGTGACTATGTTATCTTTCCATAAAATGTGATTTGTTTGTAACACTAAATATACATAACTATTTAGTATGAACTTTATTGAAAACACTGCCACTATACAACTTAAAGAAATTATGCTTTCATGGAACTCCATGCTGTTGTTGAAGGTAGTGATCCAGGTGAAATACAAACAATCTTGAGCTAGAAACAAATAACTTTTTTTATATTTATGTTTGAATTGTAGCATAGAAAGGAAAATAACAGAAAAGGGTTGCTATATTATCTTCGAATTTGTTTTTTGTTTTCCTTGAAGATAGGACATACATTTCTGCAAGTCAGTTTTATTCCCTATTGTCCAGGAAATGAAATAGTTACTGGAAACCCATTTACTTTTGCCTCTTTCATGTTTGATCAAGCAAAAGTAATGAATCCTAATAGCCAGTTATTGGATGACTTCAGCTTGCATTCCATGTTAAATGTAAACCCTTGATAAAGAAGTTCCTGCATACCTTTTCGTTATAGCACATGGTACTCCTAGGTTGCCTGACTTGCATGACTTTGTATCCCCTTTCTTCCTCTTCCGTGCAGCAGTTCAGCAGTGCTTAATTAATGATATGAATACAATTATAAAGATGAATGTTAAGTTTGACAGAGAACTACTTAGCTGATAAAGTCATAAGATGACCCCATGGTTGCCACGTAAGTAAGAACTAACAGCACACAAACTGTTCTTAATGAAACTTTAAAATGCTGTGGTGTTTTATATATAGTGCTGGATATAGTATTTCCAGTTTTAATTCTCTTAGCATTTTCTACGAATATTGCAAAGCAGAGTGGGACAAACCATTTTATATTGTCTGATCTTTAAATAATCCAGTTGTATTTGATGTGTTATGCTTCTGTTATCTGGTTCTATTTGTCTTGAAGTCATTGGGAGAGGAGAGTTGAGTTCTATACATAAGATTCTGCAGTTTAAGGTCCAACTAAGTATTTGTGTAAATAAAAGGTGAATTTTGTTGAAAAGTGAAGACTCATTAGCAGCTCTTCCTGAACAGATAATATATTCCATTTGTGTATTTCCAGTAGTCATCCAGTAATACTCAAAACAGCCATGACCTATGGGGAAAATACATTCTCAACCAACTCAGCTGAAGCCTTGTGTGTGTTGGCTGAGGATTTTTGTTGTAATACATCTGTAAAGTCCATCTGTGATAGAAAAACCCTGGAACTGTGACTCATGAGGACTAACTTGACCATGTATTGGAAAGGACGTCCAGTGTTACAGAGGCACATAGAGCGTTCCGGAGGGTCAATGTCACTGCAGGTTTCTGGCATTACTGGAATAAGCCTTCTGGAGAATATTCTTTCTCCTTAGTGTCGTGTGTGCTTTAACTGGCTGTAAAATCAAATAATATGTTGTTATGGCTTAAAATTAAAATCAGATAGACAAATCTAATTTATTGTGGAAAAAATCCAACAAAACAAACAAACAAAAAAAACCGAATGAAAGGAACACAATCAAACCTCTGGGGAAAAGTAGTACAAAGCTTGTGGTGGAATACTCGTACACAAAGATCTATATATGGGATGAGGAAAACAGTATCTGCTATGTCTTAAAACAGACTGTCTTCTGGCTTCCTTTCACTTTAAAATGAATTTATGTGGTGTCAGCAGAGGGCAGAGTAAAGGATTTGGGGTATATTGACTGTATTTCTGTGCTTTGATACATTATGAGTGTGCCCAGCACAAAGCCCTTCTGCCCTGAGGGTGTCAGCTCCAAGCCCTTCTGCCCTCACGCCGTCTGTCCCAAGCCTTTCCACCCTTGCGGCGTCAGCACAAAGTCTCTCTGCCCTCACGGTGCCTGTCCCAAGCCTTTCTGCCCTTGTGGTGTCAGCCCAAAGCCTTTTTGCCCTCACGGTGTCTGTCCCAAGCCTTCCCGCCCTGTCGGCGTCCCCCCTCCCCTGCGCTCCCTCAGGGCACCTTGGGCGTGAGGGCGGCCGCGTTCGGGGCCTGCGAGGGGGTGCTTGGAAACATAGCTGGGCTCCAGGGAGATCCACACTGCAGCCGGGAAAGGGTGAAGTGTTCTGTTCCTGTGTAGTGGGAGCAAAGTGAAATTAGCTGTGTTACAGGCGTGTTGCTGCCTCTGCCCGTGCCCCGCCGACCCCCTGAGGGAGCACAGCCCTATTTCTGCCCTGGAGCCGTGGCTGCAGCCCCACAGAGCTGGGTAAGGGTTGGGTGCTGTTCCTGCTGGAGAATAACTGGCCTCTGCTCCGGTAGAATTGGGGAAAACAAGGTGTGTGTGTGTGTGTGTGGTTTGGTTTGTTTCTTTAAAAAGGCAGTTTTCCAGCTGAGATGGGAAGCCGCCACTCTCTTGGGCCTGTCCTGGAGAGAGTGGTGTCTTTCCTTATTTTTAATAGGTAGGGCTTAGTCTCTTGCTTTTTGTATGGTTTGTTTATGCAGCGCCCCATCCAAAGTCTGGAAGTACTTATTTAATCTAGTCAGGCTGCTTGCTTCGTGGCATATGAACAGTTTTGTCCTGCCTCAGGTCTGTGACGAAAATACATTAACACGTGGTGCGTCTCTGTCAGCACCTGTTCCAAGGCTGTTCTGAATCCAGACGGTCAGAAATTACAGGAAAGTTTCTCCTGCTTTCCCTGTGAGCCTCTCCTTGCCTGTATATCCTCGCACAGTTCACTTGATGCTGGTTGCATTGCTTGTGTCTGGTTTCCCCCCTGTTCCAACCCTGATTTGAAACCCTGGTGCCCTTTCTGGTTTAGTTTCCTCGGACGCCCCAGTGCCACTTGCCAGTTGCCATAACCACGGCAATGTGGTTTTTAGCTGAAAAAGTAGCATGTAGCCAACAGTAGAGTGCTTCAAGCTGCCAAATTTTTCTCAGTAGGAAAGCTGAAATTTGTCATTCACTCAGGAATTTCTACAAATATGTAAAACATCCACATTTACTGAGTGTTTTGAGTAAGATCTCAGTCGTGTGTCTTATGTTCATGGTAGATGCAAACAGGGAAAAAAACTCTAAAAGTACTGTGTTCAGTATGTTTGTGTCATCTTTAAAGTGTTGCTGTTTTTTGGTTTCCTACGTCTTTTTAATTCAAGTTTTTTGTCACTATGTCATGTAACTGTGGTCTTCTAGTGCTCTTTACAGAAAGCTCATGCATTCTGTCTTTTGTCCTGCAAAAGTCCTGTGCCTGTTGATGGTGTATTAAGCCGGGTACTCAGGCAGGGAGGAGAAGCCCTGCTTGCTTTCTGCAGTCTCTTGTTGTTCTGGTGTTCTGGGGGCGCTGTGGCATGAGGAGGAGACATAAAACTTTGTGTTCTGGTTACAAGGCTGCTCCTTGCCTTCTCCTGCTGTTCCTGACCTCCTGTGGGAGCTGTTCCAAACCCGGTGCTGCAGAGATGTCCTTACTCTGAACGAGAGCTAGATGCACACGTACAGAATTAGGGAATCGTTCCTATGATGAGACAGGACCTTTTTTTGTCACTAAAATTATCTATGATACTCAGGCAGCAAATAAATGATTTTCATACGTTATGACCCACTGAGATAATAATTTAGTTCCTTTTGAAGCTTTACCATAGGGATACCAAAATATTTAATAGTAATGTTATGTTGAGGTATGGTTTGTAGAGGAAAAAGTGGTACTTCTTGTCAGACACCTTTAGAGGAAGAGAGAAGCTAAAAAAGAAACAAACCAGCCTTCAGGGAAATCAGTTTTTTCTGAATATAACACACATACTTCCAAAATGTTGGAAAGAGGTTACATATCAGTAGTGACTGAACTTGCTAACACAGGAGATTGTTTGCTCCTCTTGCTGCCATATCCCTAATCTTTTGGATTAGATTTAGGCAAGAGAGCAATTTATTCTTTTTAACGAGACTGTCATGTAAGGAACCCTCCACAGCTCAACGTGGTTCTGAGTGACGCAGTCAGCCTCCCTTGATTGATAAAACTAAATTTGGATTTCTTCAACACGTTCCTCAGCAAAAATATTTTTAACGTTCATACTATATTTTTTTTTTTACTGATCCTTTATTTGATGGTGCTGAGTCTAATTATTTCCTGGTTCTACACTTTGTGTAGGTGTTTCAGGACTATAACTACGAGCAAGCAGCAGCTGCCACATGGGAATGCTACCTGAATAAATCCAATTTTTTTTTTTTTGCAGTGAATGACACGTGAATGAGCTCTGAGAGCTGCAGTTCTGTTTGCTTTGTGCCGGCAGGGTGCTGCTGCTGATTACGGGGAGGTTAATTGGGGCTCTCATTGCTTCTGAGAAACTCAGTCCTTGCACAAACGTGTGTTTGGGAAACACTTGGACTTTCGTTTCGTGGCTTTGGCTGCGATTACGGTGTATCGAGGACAGCACAGTTCAGTAGGTTGTCGACTAGGTGGCAGCATGGTGTTTAAAACGGACACAAACGGCTTTTTGTCGCGCTAAAACCCCTCTGGCGTTTTCTGTGCCTGTAAAATTTGGGTAAATCTGGGTTCTGTTAATACCTCCAGCAGCTAATGCCTCTGTACTAATAGCTAACGGGATGCTGGCTAAATATCGAAAAATATTAGGATTGAAAGGTTAGGGAGAAGGAGAATTTAATCCCACATACAAATATGTTATAAGTAGAGAATTACAGTCTTAATTAGAGTGCAGCTGTCTTATGGTTTCCTCTTTTAATATGAGCTGAAATAAGTTATCTCTTTTTTTGCTAGTTTCTTAATAATATTTTTACTTGAGGTTGAAAAAACCTTCAGTTATTATCTGTGATCTTAACATAGTATTATCCTGTAAAAGACAGACACAATATAATATGTAACTATTTTTGATTATGGAAAGTAAGGATCCTGATAATGTCTTTCTGTGTTAGCCCTACTAACCAATTTATGTGACATGAAATTTTTAAATCGCTCGTTTTTGGGACATGCCTGGGTTGGCTATCTTCTGAAAGGTTATGTATTTTCATCAAAAGAATTCATATTACTGAAGGCAATTCCTCTTGTTCAGTGGTAGGAAAAATTCAGATTCCAAGCAATGTAGTACTTCGACAAGCAGCTCCAGTCTCCTAAGTTTCATCCAGCATCCTACAGGTAGCTAATACAGACACTGGAGGAACTGACAAAACATAACTCTTCAAGTTATGTTTACTAGAACTCTGTATTTGATGGGAGTAATCTTTACTGGGCTCTGATCTAAAAAGCTGAACTGGAGCACCGCAATAATTGCTTGAAACACTTACTATCACATCAAAATGAAGTATTGCTGATTGAATAAAAAAGGCTTTCAGAGGGACTTTCCCATATGCTTTCTGGGTCATCAGTTTGGTCTTCTCAGGAATGTGTTGTTCAGCTTTCCTTCTTTTTTGTTCTTTTTTTTTTGTTTTTTTGTCATCAGATGATGAGTATCCATATAACAAGCTTAGCTGGTTTATTTAGCTGGATATGAAACACAGACGAAGATGTTAAGCACATCACTGTATTTTATAATAGTTCACTTACCTGTACTCCCTAATAGTACCTTCATTAACTAGTAAAAGTNGTTAAGCACATCACTGTATTTTATAATAGTACCTTCATTAACTAGTAAAACAACCAAACAAGACCAATTGCTTCTTGACAAAGAAAACCTGAGGGTTCTAACAGTGGAGAGTTCTTTATCCAATACTTTTCCCACAGTTTTATTAAACTCTGAAGCTTTGGAAAGCGATATATCACCAACCAGGTTGTTTCAGATTACTGATGACTAATGATGGTTTTGTCAGCAAAGGTTCTAAAGATACTTTCCCAGGCTTTGACAAAGGCAACTGTAGAATGAGTGCACGGCTTCCACAATTGAAACCTCTACACTTATCGGGAAGTTAAATAAATACCATAGAATTTAGGCCAGAAACTGCTGGTTCCATAAATAAGGACAGTTTGTTGTGACTGTGACTTGAAAAAACTGTCTTTGGAAAATAAGAAACACTTGCACGTTCACAAATCTCTTCCTTGGCGAAGATGTGCTGAAGTGTAGGATATGTACTGTCAGGAATAAGTCTGTTATTTTAAGTACTCAGCTGTTAGAGTGGCACCTTTTCTTTCTTTGGTAACAGGCTTTATATTTCATGCCCTGTTTCAGAATTCCTGCCACGAGTCCTCTAGACAACTCTACCCTGTGTTGCTAAGGCAAACTAAAAAAAGTGTAACCTCAAACTTTGGGAAAGAGCATGAAAAGGGGTAGATGGAGCCACTTACTGAGAGAGTAGGTGCAGCAAAGTATTGCTAATCCCTTAGTGAAGGGATGGGGAATGTTCTCCAGAAAAGCCTGGAAGAAACAGTCTGGTTCCACCAGTGCTCAAAGGCATCTTGTCCAAACAGAACTTGCACGCCGATGGCAATGTTGTACTTGACTCCCACAGTATAAAAAGGAACACGTGATCCAAATCTGTTCTCTGGGCTAACTTAAAAATCCTGTAGTTGCAAGGTCAAGGAGAAGAATTCCTGTTCACTTTAATTTAGTAGAAGGGAATTATAGCTGGGTTTTTGTTTGTTATAGGTGAATAGAGAGGTAGAAGGACCTTTTACCCAACCTAGGATGGCTATTCTTACGTTGTGTGTTCTTATGTAATGTGTGAATAAGAGGAGATTCTATGGAACTTTAATAAAAATCAGTATTTATTTAAAGGTGGTCCTTTAAAATTAGTACTTTGCATTGACGGTACTACCTGATTTGCAGTAAAATTTCAGTAAGTCATATAATCTTCTGCATTCAAATCCACAAGCCTGCCTCATCCATCCTCCAAATGATTTTTGATTTAATATCACATGGCTACAAAATTACAAATATTAGATTTTTATTGTCTTCTGGTTTTGGGTCTTAAAAAAAGAGTCTACATCTTGACATTCTGTTTTGAGGAAGAACATAATTGTTTGTAAATGAAAACCAATATATTTGTGTATTAATCTTAGCTTTTAGAAAGAAATTGTCATATGAGGTTGGCAATACATTTTTGAAAACTGAGAAGTTTTGGATTTTTTGAAAATTGATTAAAGAGTTCCACTTCTGGACTGCTACAGGTGGATTCTGGTTGGACAAATCCAGTATGTTGATTGGGTTTGGGTGATGTCTGATGTACACAAAGAGCTGTTTTTCCTAAAAAAGGATGGTATCATTCTTGTTGGAAGATGTAGGATGGAGGAGAAAATGAAAAATAACATTTGTCTATAAATCCCTAAATTGAAAAATTAATTAAGGCAAGATTGAACATAACTACATACACTATTTTTCAGCCTGTGAAAGTTTGAAAATAAATAAGCCTACCTACAGAAGAATCTCTGAATCTAAAGTAGAAAAAAAAAGAAGCCAATTGTGATAGGCAGAGTGCTGTCTTCAAAGTTTGGTTTGTTTTTTTTTTGTTTTTTTTTTGAGTCAAAGTGATCTCAAGAAATTTAAGATCCAGTAAAACAGGTGTTAGGCCACCTAAAGGCCACCTTTACATTTGGGTTCTTAGCAAGTCAATGGTTCTTAAAAAATGTAGCTTATTCTAGGTTTCTTTCCTGCAGTTGTCTTTACATGGCAATGTACCAAGTTGTCCTACAGCCCACGTTTTTTGTGCCATGAGGTTTTCTTACCCAGGAATCTTACCAGGAATCCCACCTGGCTTTTGCAGCCAAGGTGTGAGACAGACACGATGTGTGGAATCTGGAGAATGATGATCACCTGCTTTTGCTTTCATAGTTCTTTCTGGTGAGCTCTTCCTGGCAGGATCCTGGAGTTTGGGCTTTCACACTCCTTTGGTGCAACTGGCTGCTTGTTTTCTGATTCCTAAACTCCTGTGTAAGCAATAACATCAGAAACTTGTAAATGAACTTAAGGATTTATCTCATTTTTTTTTTTTTTTAAGATAACAGTGGGTTCTAGTCAAATCTGATTTTAGTTCTCTCCAAAGAAAGAAGGTGTTTCAACAGCATCAAAAGGACATTTCCTTGGAAAGTGAAAATGTGAGACTTATTGTCTTGCTTTTTATGAACCAAGGCAGTGCCTCTAAATGTATTTTGGTCTTTAATGGTCATAAAGGTAACCTTCTCCTGTGTAGGGTGATTATTTATTTATAATACTTATGATATCTTGTAAAAAATTCAGTCATACTATGTCATTTCTGTAAATATTTTTCAAAATTATTTTATTTAAAAGCAAACAGTGTTCTATCCTCTTCAGTCTACCATGACAAAAATCTCGGGCATAATTGTTAAACTGCAATCTGACTTGATGGTTCCACAGCAACATTAACATCTTGAAAATGCAGTAACTCTTCATATTTCGATTTAAATTCCAGCTCTTGAGTGGACACAACTATGTCTGTGGGTGTATTAGGTGCCCTGTGTACCTGGATGAATTTATTCCAGTTTTGTACTGTTGTACCACAGCACTTTTGTACATTTTTTTCCCCACATAGTTGTAGAAATGTTTCTTACAGGTAAGAGGTCAGTTTTAGTGGGCTGCACCTGAAACACAGAGGTGACAGAGTTCATTCTTATTCCCCATTCTGCATTTTACGGGGACAGACATATTTTTATGGCTGTCCCTTTGATCAGAAGTTACTGGACTTAAGCAGGTAAAGTTTGTCCAATAATATTTTCATTCCTCAGTTTCACCAAGCACAGATTTAATCCTTCCTCTTTGATGTAATTTTTCTGGAGGCAGCATTTGCAAACACTTGGATTATTTTAGGGCAGGTGTTTTGCCCCCTTCTTGTGCGTATGTAAGTACTGATAAACAAATGAAAATCAATAATTACTTACCAAGGTGGATACATGCTTAAAAATTGATCCAGCTTATGCTGAAATGCCATAAATTACCCTGTTTCTAAAAAGAAACTCAGGGTGCTGCAACAATTTACCTGAGGGGGGGTTTATAGAGAAATATTATGGAATTCTGCACACATGCAATATTGGAAGGTGTGAAGTGAAATAGTAGGGGACCGTATTTCCAAACAGTTTTTTTCAAGATATTGCTCTCAGTTGCACTTGGGGCGTCTGGATGCCTTAGTTAATATCCAACCCTGCAGTTGTTATTGTGGGAAAATGATAGTGTGAAATTGATGCTGTTATACTATAACAATAAGGACGTGACTCATGTATTTTATGTACACATGCATTCAACTGTAGTGACAAATGGCTTCATGCTGTGTGATTAAATGCATATTAGCATTTGCCCTAGGCATTTGATTATTACCATCTTTACTTCATTACATTACCACACTGTATGGCCATATAATTTATAAGATAATACAGACATCACTTTGTTGCTGATAGGAATTATTCTGTTTTATGGATGGTGTCCTTTAATTTTGCCTTTCATGGATTATAAAATTGGTTAATATCTGCTGAAGTGAATCACTGGAGAAGCAAATAAAGATGTTGGCCTCGGGTCACAGTGTCATTTGTGATACTGGCAAAATCTTACAGCCTCATTTATCCCTGTACATGATTGATAACACCATGGGTTAAATGGAGAAAGCTTTGCTTCCATTAAAGGATCATCATGAATGAAGACCTCCCACTTAAAAGTCAGGCATGATGAGAAGACAAGAGACTATCTACAGGTCAAATTAAATAACTTAAATAATTTAAGTGGAATGACAGTGTAATTTGTTCATTCTGTGTTATTACCCTGACCCCTATCAGGCTTATAGGCTAACTTACTTGCTAGTGTAGGGTATTTAAGATGTAATTTTTAATAAGTGCTTTTCGAAGATATAAAGCCCTTTATAACACTTAAAAATATGTTAAAATTGATTTTTTTAAATGTTCTTTTTAAAAAATAATGTTTGTCCTTATTTTGTTAAACATAAAGCAAATAATAGGAAAATAAATGTAGTAAATGCTTCAAAATAGGAACTTCAATCTTTCCCTTTTAGACAGTTACCATATGTATGCTTTAGATTTTTTTAAAAAATCCTTTTACAGGTATTCTGACAAATACCAGTTGCTAAAGTAAAAATGCATCTCTTTGGAAATATCTTTGATTACACAAGAATTTTTTAAAAATTTTCTGTGTTGAAGGGCATTTGTTATTTATCACGTATCTCTGCAGTGGCTCTAGAGGGTTGTATTGTATTGATATGTGATATCAAAAGTAGGCATTTTATCAGTATGGTAGGTAATTTAAAGCATTTTGTAACTTTATTATTATATTTTGTGTATTTCTGTTTCTAGCCAAGCAAACTCGTTGGCAGGTAACTGAGTTCTTTGATCTCTCAGTGCTGGAAGAGACCACGGAGGTGTCTCGCACTGAATTCCGAGGAGGGCAGGAGGGAGTGTGTCCAACACACACTGTTCCTTGCAGATTCCAGCAGTATTTTTGTTGCAGTTTTGGAAAAGCTGCCCGAGTACAAATTGCCCGTGAGAAAACAGTACTGTCAGGATGAAGGGAGCTTCACTCAGGAAAGCGGGAAGGCGTTTATCCTCACTCACTGCGTTGGGGAGGGGAAGCCTTGTTTGTCAAGTGCTCCTGCTGAGATCACTGAGCTGAGAGAAAGCCCATGGATGCCTGGGGCCCTTTTTCTTCTGTCCCCTAGAGTATAGCCTTGGTTTGAAAGCATCCCCTTGAGAAAATAATTCTCAGATTGCTTCTGTGATGGGAAGGAAAAATCACAAGGCCCAGTGTGTATCAGTTAGTGTGCATTCTTCTACTGGCTGACCTGAATAGAAATTATTTCATAACTGAAGTTCACCTCTCCAAGTGCACCTGCCTTTGTGGGATGGATCCTTTTTCTGAGCCAAGTTTTTTACAGGCACTTTTATTTTTTTCCCTTATTAACCCAGGCTACCAGGATTCTCCATATGGTACCAGCACCATTTTGTAGAAATCCATCACTTTAGGATTGCCCAGCTCCAAACCTGTAATGTCACCTGACAGCAATGGAATTAGAGCATGTGTTATTATATTTGCAAAAGTGTCCCCTTCAGATCAGAATATAGGTTGATTGAAAGTGAAATCGAATGGCTCTCTGCCTAATCTATTGGACATAATATGAGCACTTTTATTAGATTTGTAGCTATGATCATCTCCCAATACTTGATATCAAAAGTTTGTTCGTGGTAATTCTTCATGAATTATTGGTGCAACATCTCTCAGTGCGGAAACAGTTTTGAAAACCTGGGTGAAACAAACAAAATTTTTCATGTGCTTTTGGGAGAGTTTGACTTCATCAATTCTAAATTCTTTGGCTAAAATATAAGTAGTGCTTTTTTATCCTGATGTTTTACTTTAAAAAAACCAAAACAAAACAAACAGCCTCATCCTAAACTGCGTCTAAAATGTGTGCAGATTGCCTGCACAGCGCCTGATTCATGTTGGCACATTGACACAACAGATTTGCTGCCTGAAGTGGTGCATGTTTATACATGATTCTTATTCAGACTTGATTTGCTGCCTCTTCAGAAGTCCTTCAAACACACACATTTTTGGCACTGACAAAAGAATTTATGTATTTCATATTGAGCATTTCAGTGTTGGTCATATGTTTTAAAATGAAAGACAAAAATGAGCCTGATTTGTCTGTTTTTAGTAAAACCCATTGTTTCACCAACAGAATAACTTTGGTGGTGGGGCAGCTGAGCAAGGAATCAATCTATTATCCATGACCAAGCAGCTTAAATGTGATCTATGTGAGGGGTTTATTTAGACAACAGCAGAAGAAGTGGTGAGCCCTGATTTGTAGTTGTTATGGCCCCATGATACAGACCAGGTCTCTGTTCTTCCTGCAGGAATTTTTTCCTGGAGGTTCTGTGGCAGCAGCCAGGTCAGTCATAACTCCTGTGCCCTAACCCTACCTCTGTAATTCTTAGTGCAGAGACACACACTGGGAGGGATAGTGTCATGGATTCTAGTGGACTGGTGGAAATTCAGGCCCAAGAATTACAAAAATATAATCTGGGAAGTACAAATGAAGTATGTACTGTTGTTCTGCTTTAGTGAATAAAATGTGAAATAAAATTTGTACGAATAAATCACCTCTGATGTCACTAACAAACACGCTTTGTCCTTACAGAGACCCCTGGGGCTCGTGTTAGCACAACTCCTTGCTTGGCAGCAGTTGATGCAGCTGGCTTAGAGTACAACATTTGGATACCTGGTCTTGTAGGAACAGAATCAGAAAGTTCTCTTGTTAAAATTCAGAAGCAGAAACTGTGAATATTACCTTGAGTTCCTAACTTCAGGCCAGTCTGGAGGTTTCCTTTAAAATTGGTTTTTGAAATCCTGAAGGTAGGCAGTTACTTTTTCGTGGCCTGATGCAATAATTGCAGCACCTTCATCCAGTGCAGGCCAGCAGATCTGGGAAAAAAGCCTGTGCTGTTTCTTTCTGCTCATCACAGTCTTTGTTTAGAACTAAAACCAAACCAGAAAAATAAAAGGAAGAAGGAAAGGAATATCGTGAACTACTGATAAAGCTGTTTGTTTTCTTTTACAATACTGCACACTAATTTGAAATGGAAATATTGCTAATGGCATAATGGCTGTAGTTAGTAATTTTACTCTTTTCAAAATGAGTTCGCTTCCTTATTTGCAAGTTTTGCAGTTTGAATGTTCTCTTAAAGATAAACTGGAGAGGAATTGCACATCTTTATTTTGCAGAAACAAGTCTGAAGAATGGATGAAGACTTCAAAGCACAGGCACTTGACTCTACTCTTCAGAGTCCATCAGAGACGTTGCTTTCCATTCGACTGTTGGACTTCAAAACGAGTTTGTTGGAGGCAATAGAAGAACTGCGGATTAGGAGGGTAAATTTGTTTGTGTTGTTTTTAGTGTCTTTGTCTTATTTCTGTCTCTCTGTATGTAATCAGAGAAAATGCTGCAGAAGTGTGGCTGTGTTTTAAGTAATTCACCAACCAGGGTTTTGTTTAAAAATACCGTAGGCTTAGGTAGTGTCTGTATTGCAAATTTCTCTGTAGACACCACAAAGACAACAGGGTTGCAGGGGAATGAACTTGTTTTTCCTGTGCTAATGTGCAAAGTTGATAGTTGATGACCAGGCTATTGACAAAATTATCTACAATAAATTTCTGTATTTCATTGAAGTTCTTCTCTTTAAGAACAGACTTTGACAGAAAAGAAAGAATCCAAGTAATTGCCAAGTCCCTAAGTCTTTCTCATTTCATAATTGATTTGACATTTGGCAGAAGACCAATGATTTTGACTTAGTTTTGTCCGTTTACTTGTGCTTTTCAGAATTACGTAAGAGGGCAAAGAGCTACTGTGATGCCTTTATTTCACCATTTTTAAATTGCTAGACTCTTAAGCTAGATCCCTGCAATAACAGTGCATTGAGTATTCGGGGTGGGGGTATTTTGTTTTTTAACTATGAGTTGAATCATCTTGTAGTACCAAGGTAAAATTGATTCTGTGCTGGTCGAAGGCAGCTGTGTTTTCCTGTAGTTAATTTTTCAGTTGTATTTTTATCTGGTTCCTTTTTCAGCTGTGTATGTGTACACATTTGGTTCTATTTCCCTCTCAGTGTTCCTGAACTGTTGTGTATATTGAAAGACCCGAAGTGTATCTTGCTTCATTTGATGAATTTGACCTGTTCAAAATATGTGTATTATTACTTTTAAAATATTAGTATTGATGACATGCTTGATGTATGCTTATTTTGATCCAAGTTAAATGCTATAATCCTCTCTTTAAAAGCCATAAACAAAAGAATGACTGCCATAAAATAAAAAGCAGAAAAAGGCTGCAGGATGCTGCTTCCTTGGTGCAGTATTGTTGAAATCCACCGTGATCTGATCCCCAGATCATGTTACAATGGTAGTGTTTAGTCCAGTCTAACTATTTTTTGTATTAAAAAGTAAAGACTGAATAATTTAACTTTTATTCTACTAATTGGAGTATACTTTTCCTTATAAGATCTGTTAGCTGAATTCCATTTACATTTTTAACTTAACCTCGCATTTTTGATGCACTTGGTCAGAGCCTGCAGTCTTCATGGAGTGCTACGGACTTTCATCTTTGGGGATGTTTTTGGTTTTGTTTGCCTGTTCTGTGTCTGCTATACTACAAGATTACATGACTGTGATTTTCTAAATAATTACATGACTGTGATTTTATAAAAGTTGCCTTGTGAGGGTGAGTAATTTTTGCCTTAAAGGTATTTTTAGTGTCAAAATTGATGCAAATGCCAAGAGTCAATTCCACAGTTAAGTCATGGCCCTAAGTTTCTAAAATAGCTGTGCTTTCCTTTACCCTAAAAATACATAGCTGCATATATGGATGTATATCTATATAATTTTTTTAAACCTGTTTAGGTAGAAATTTAAGTATAAAAAAGATTAAGCATTTTACAGACAGCCAGTTTGAAATCCTCAAGTATCTCGGATGCATTTGGTTTTGTTTTGATTTAACAATCAGTTGAGGGCTGCTTGCTTAGTGTGTTTGAAGTTTGGAATACAATCATTAATATTTTGAACAAGCAAGGGTTATAGAATAATATGGCTATGCCTGATGCCATTCATTGTCATTTTTTAAAGTAGAACTTTGTATGGATGTTTTTGCCAAAAAAAAAAAAATCTACAAAATCCTCTCCTGATTTTAGGTATGAATTTTTTACAAATTCAACCAACATGAGGTTGTTGTGTTTACCAGCCCTGAGAAAAAGGTAGTGCACAGACCAAAACAGAGGGGTAACTCAGAGGATCCCTGTGCTTGTCTTGTACCGTGCTCATTTTTCCGTGAACAAGAACGAAACACACCAACTGTGTCATCTGCTCCATAGGAAAGTGAAGGAAAAGTCACGGTTCTGCAGGTTTCTGGCTACTTTTGCCACTTCTTTTCCAGGTTCTAGTGAGGTTCAGCAGACTGACAGCCTGAGGGAGGCAGCAGAGCCAGTACAGTGCATTTTACTCTCAATTTTGTCTTTGACCTGTGGCTTGACCTTGGATGAGATTACTTTACATCTGTTTGCTTCTGTTTTTCTTCCCGTTGTTGCTCTTGCTTGTCACTTTGGGAGACTCTTCAGGACAGAAACTTTCGTATATTTTGAGTTTAATAAACTGCCTTGGGTGGTTGGTTAAGCTGCAGTATAAATTCAGATTAATAAAAATAAATTTGGAGATGAAATTATCTGTGTGAAGCTGGACAGATGAAAATCAAACTCTCAAATATGAAAATATTTTGAGAAACTTGATTCGGTCTTATCAGATACTATTTTAAAGTAGAAATATTTTTTTTCCTGAATATGCTTATTCAAATAAATTCATGGAGTTACTTCAAAGCATCCATCAGATTTTCTTGGTTAAATGTATAGCTGCAGTTAAACTCTCAAAAATAATTTGAGGAGTTTGTCATAATAAGTGACTGTTCATCTGTTTCTTCGTGCAGATGAAATCCTAGTCACTGATATCTGTGCACATTTATTCTAAAGAATAAATGGCTTGAATGCTAATACTTGATATGGCTTCACTTTATTCTTTTGGCTTTGTTCATAGGGTCTTTGTTCTCAATAAGAATTGACATAACATGAATATTTATGTAATTAAAATCTAAAAAAAAATTATATTTCTCTTCCTTCTTCCCCCCAGGAATTATTTCACACTCCAGTAGTTTGAATGTCCTATTTTTTTTCCAGTTTAGCTTTCCCACTCATCAAACACTGATCAACTCAGGGATCCTTTTGTGCTGGATACCCCATTCACTTTGTTCCAAGTCTCTCAGCCTTGTTCCATAGTCAACTGATACATCCCAATATATCTTATTGGGGTATAAGAGATGATCCTTTTCTTAAGGGATAAATATAATCAATTTTGGCAGTATAAAGTCACGGAGTAGTAGGTCAAATTGGAAGTCTTTAATGCTTTCTGATGCATAATACATGCAGGACAACTGGCATTAGGTCTAAGAAAAATGTTTACAAGGACAAGAAAGCAGATATATTGTGTTATTTTCTTCCTTGTCCTAGATAGCATAAAAACCCCATCCTTAGCCAGAAGAGCATGTAAACATAAGAAATCCAGGGAATTCTAATACCCTGGGGATATGGGTAGCACCATAGGTGTTGATTAGCTGAGCACAAGGAAGACAAATTTTAGTGATGATTTGTAAAATTTTACTAATGTTTTATTTGGTGCAAAGGATAAATGTCAGTGACCCATTTCCATACCTGAAAACAAGCAGCTGTTGAGGCTCTTTCTGGTGTTAACTGAGACATCATAAAGCCTGGATGATACCATAGATTCTGTCCTTTGTGCCTTGAGTTTATTAGCTTTGATACTCTTCTGTTTAGTCAAAGTGACAAACAATAAATTTTACTCTTTTCCCTTTGGGCAGTTATGATATAGGTATAATTTGGTAGTGCTTCTCTTTTAACTAAAATACTTTTTAAGAATCATTTTTTCCCAGCACTCAAATTTTCTTGTGTTTCTCACAAGGTTAATATTTGCCATAAAAGAAAACTGTGTTGTATTAAAGAACATTAGATTTGCAAAGAGCATTGATTTTACCCATAAAAACTGCTTTCTGTGTTCAAATAAAGATTTTAATATAGGACTCTTTAGAATCCTGGACAACCCCCCCCCCCCCCCCCCCTAAAAAAAAACCCAAACAAAATCCAAAACCAAACCGCCTTGTAAATTGAAGCCATATTGACTTGCTGTTACTGGTACTTATCACCCTCCTATTTAGTGTCAAGCACCACAAAAAACTTTTGCCTTGCTTGAGCCAAAGGAGCGTGTTGATGTAGCAGGTGGCATTAGAATGAGAAGTGGGGATGAGATGTCTGGTTGGCCACGGATTTTCTACCTGTGCTCACAGAAGTTTCCTGTCTGTGATCACTGCACAGAAATGGGGGGGTCTCAGAATTCATTCTGCAACCAGTTCCATGTTGTGGACAGGAATATTCTTTAAAAGCTGCTTGGTCCTATCATTTTACTCTTCACTCTAGTCTCTTTCCATGCTTCCATTGCTCTTTTTCCCTCTTTCTTTCCCCTGTTTTTCTGAGTTTCTGTTCCTTTCTGTCTTCTGCCTTCTTCTGTTTTGATATGTGAGACCTTTTGGTGCTTACCCACTTTCATGCTGATGCCAGTGAGCAGCCACTGAGGAAGAAAACACAAGAAGGATATTTATTTATTTGCTAAAATAGCCAAATCCTGACTCCCATCTGTTTCCATGATGCAGACAGACATCGTGGCTCTTACAACGCCTCTCCTGGATTTTTTTTTTCCTGGTTGCTGTTCTCAGAAGCCGCAGTGCACGTTGGTGCTGCAGAGCTAGATATGCTCTTCTTTCAGAGAGTTCTGAGCCATTTATCTCAAATTCCTCCTACTCTACCTTTGCTGTGGCTTTGGCTCTTCTAATCCATGTCCTTTAGCACAGAGGCCTGTTTTTAGTTCTTCTTAGAGGGAGGACATGAAGGAGCTTTGCTCACCCTTGACTACTCTCTCCCATTTCTAAAATGTGCTTCTGCTTTGCACTGCAAAATGGGACTGGAAATGTCACTTGGGCCCAAAAGACAAATTGCTTTTTGAGCTATTAAGTGAAGAAAGTTGATGAAACCATAAACTTCTCAGAGTGAGCAAAGCAGAGGGACTGAAGTTATCAGTGGCATCACAATGCCAGTTATGATCATAATGATCATATGTATTGGGCTATATCTAGACCTAAAAAAAAAAAATCCCTAGAAACATTACAATATACTAAATGCTAGATCTTGTTGGAGGCATGTTCTGCAGAGGAATAACCACCTTCAGATGTGTAGAACAGCAGAAAAGTTAAAAAGGGCACCAGAGGCACCTGTAGCTCTATAGGCAGCTCTGTGGCAACCATCTACAGTGACCAAAGCCGTGACCTTGAATGAAATTATTGCATAAATACAGATTTACTTTTTTTTTTTTAATTAAACAGTGCTTGATTTTAAGTTATTTTCAGGCTACTTATAGGATAAGTACAGAATCACAAAAGAAAGAATTGTTTTAATACTGTATTTTGAAGGTTTTGTTCATGAGAAGGACAATTAATGTTTTAGGAAGTGAGGCAGAAACATATTCTGGAAATAAAGAGGCTGCTAGGAAAATGCAAGATTTTAGTGAGGTTTATTGCTAGGAACAATTCTAACTGCTAACAAACAATAAGAATGGTGAAGAGTTTGATTTCATTTTCTTGATGGGTAGAAGAAAAAAAAGAAATTAAGAGGGGGAGAAACAATGCTAAAATAACACAGAAGAGAAACGTGGGGTTTTTTATTGGTTACCTAGAAGTTGGCAAATGGGAGAGCATTAACACAGGCTGCAGGGAAACAACAGAACAAAAATTCCTAACAGTCTTATAACTGGATTTTATGCCTAAGTGTAAATGAGGGTATTTTTCTAGCAAAATGACTGAAACAAGGTTAGATTATGATTCTGTGTTAGCAAGTAATGTGGTTTTTGATTAGGGGCTGAGTCCTTGCAGTTGGAGAGAAGAGCACTATAAATACCAATGCAATGCATATCCAGGGATATATTTCAATAGATTAGATTTATTTAAGTATAGAACAATTGCAGCCTGTGCAGTGGAATCAAGGGCAGAGCAATGAAAGATTTCCAAAGGAAAAAGGTGGTTGGGATACATTTCTGTGTCTCTGCTTCTGAAAGTTTTGAGAACAGGTTCCAAACATATGGTTGCTACAGTGTTTTGTTAACTGTCGTAACTGTTAACATCCAAAAATGTTTTATCAGCAACTAAAGTTAGAATAACTCTGCTATAAATATTTTCTTTCCCTTTAACGTTTGTGCTGGAAACCAAACTTAAAAATGATATCCATGAAGTGCACTAAAAGTTATACTGCTCTGTTTAGTTCACGGAGGGAATTCTAATTATAGCATGAAACCATCGGAAACTGTAGTTTCAGTGAGTAGTATTTGATTGACCTGCATGAGAATTGGATGTGCAATTTTGTAGGAGGTAGATTGTGAGTTTGAAAAAGATAATAAAAGTACCTAGCAGCAGTTTTGGCTGCTTGGACATGAGCCAGCTCTACTCTGTTCCTAAATCTGTTCAGGGTCAGGAATCGAGGGGGCCTGACCAATCCACAGCCCATCTTGTAAAACCACAGCCTGAAGCAAACACTTTAAAGAAGGCCTGACACTTTCTAAAGGTTATAACGAGTAAATAAACCATCAAATTACTCCTCTTTTATTGTTATGGTAGTCTTTTTTATAAAAACACTTAAATCCATGTAGTCCTAAGGCGTCTAATAAAAAATGAACACTTCTAAGGTTTTGTGGGTTTTTGATACCTCGTCGGAGTTATATACAATATTGTTCTCCTAAGTATAACAAAAATGTGTTTGTCTTATTAAACAGCTGATAGAACTTCTGAAAAAAAAAAAAAAAGGTGTTTCACGCAAGTTTTGAAAGCTTTCAATTCAAAATGGGTAAACTGCAAATGTCCTTTGAAAGATGTAAAAATGATGGATAAGGCTTATAACTGTTGGCGATTTCACATGAGAATGTTTTTATCATGTAATTGTCATTCTCGGTTTAAGTATTTATGACGTTTATTTTTTTCAAAAGTAGTTACATACGTCCACATTTTTGATAGTTTCCAGATTTTCCTTTATAATCTGGGAGTAGGCTGGAGGACTGTTGTTCACTTAGAACTTTGGTTCTTATTCCCAGCAAAGGGCTTGCTTAAAATGGAATTTAATGCCATTTTCCTACAATTTTGAGCAAGACTTTTTCTAATGATATATCATTTCAATAGCATTTGTTGCTTGATGACATAAATGGTTTAAGATTACACCTTTATAAGAAGCTCCAGGTCAAACCTGTTTGATTTTAACACTCCAGGGAAATTAGGGGGATGTATTTTCCTTCAGTACTTACAGATTAGTATCAGAAAATAAAGTCATTGCAACTCTATTTGTTAGGGCAGAACTGGGAAGCACTGATAATCTTTCAAGTTCTCTAAATTTTTATTTTTTTCACCCTAAAGCATGTGAAATCTTTAGGTCTCTTCTCCATCTATATTCTACTGGTACATACCAGAGAAGCAAAAGCTAAAGAACTTTTCTCTAGTTTTCTGTAAGCTAGATTTTAATTTTAAATTCACGTTTGGTGTTTTGTATGTAAAATTCACATGAGTGTTGAGGTATATTTTTAGAACCTGCAAGTATCTCTTGAAATGCTCAGGAGTAGCCTCCTGTGGATAGAAGTGTGTTTCCATCCACACGTGTGCCTGTAAACTATCTGCTGATCAAGGAAGTCAGTTTTGACCCTAAACCCTATAAAAGATGTCAAAAACCTAATTTAAATCACCTAGGGATGTATTTTGCCATTTTATTTTCTATTGATGATACAGTGGGACTGTAACGGTTTGGATCAAATATTATACTAAGTGGAAGGGGTTGCAAAATCTTCTTTGGAACTGTTTTGCACCAACTGTTGAAGTGTTTAAATATCCTTGAATCAAAAACTTGGGAACTTTATTTGTATTGGGTTTAGGAAAGAACTGCATTTCTTAAAGATGCATCGTACTTGATAGCCCAAACATTTGCATTATTTGCTTCACTGTGGAAGGAGAAAGAGCCTGAGTTTGTTCTTTCAGCGTGTCAGGAAATGTATTACCTCATCCATACTTTT
The DNA here is from genome assembly GCA_013396775.1 of Cephalopterus ornatus. Classification (NCBI taxonomy): domain Eukaryota; kingdom Metazoa; phylum Chordata; class Aves; order Passeriformes; family Cotingidae; genus Cephalopterus; species Cephalopterus ornatus. Next base: position 11,683 of record VZRE01015075.1, on the reverse strand, counting down.
TCTCATGGTAAGTAATGGTTGTTCAGGGTACTGCAATTCAGTAGAATTTTACTTAAACCCCAGTTTTAAGATAATAACCTTTTTAAGGCCTGCTTTTAATTTTTTACTAGAAAAATCCATGTTGGTTTTTTTTTTCTGAGATGTCCCTGTTTTCCTAAAGATTATAACCACTTCTTGAAGTGTGAATCATTTCTAGAGTGCTAATTTATTCATCAATTTACATTGCAGGTTTTAAACTCTAGTGGGGAAGCTGAACTCAAAAGAGCATAAATGTGCACATAATATATCAAAATACACCGTTCAAGTGTCGGGAATATTCTTTTACCCTCACACAGTCAGTTTGGCCCTGGTTGGAGTGTGTCCAACACAAGTGTTATTAGTGCAATAATTCATCAAAGAGAAGTCAGTCTTACCTTAATGTGGTCACTTTTTCAGGCTGATCATCAGTGTGCAGAGAAAAGGCAGGAAATCTGCCTTTTGGGGCTCAGAGTGACACATTAGTGTAGCTCCCTAGGTCTTTAAGGGATATTCGTTATTTTGACTACATGCAATAAAAGGACAGTGGTGAATCGCTCATATCATGCATCAAAGGCCTGAATACTGTTCTTGCAAGAAGTCATGACTGTTCCACAGGGGAACCTGTTCTTCCTTTGTTTTTGAGTATTATATTTGTAAAGGAGGGCCAAGGCTCACAAAAATTTGGTTCAAAAGGGAAGCTGATTCCTGTTGCGAAAATTTGACTTTAATACCAGAATGTTTCAGGAAAATTCTCGTCATTTTTTACCATCTGTGATTATCAGCAGATAAGGCTCTTCTATTATCACAGTAATAGTTTGATTCTTGATAAGGTGATTCCGAAAGAACAGGAAAACAGTTGCTAGTACCTCTTCTGGATTTTGAAGGAAACTTCACACTTCCGTTATGGTCTTCTCAGATTTGATAAGGTAGCTTACCTTATCAAAAATATGTTTATTATCCATGATTCTGTTTAACTTCTTTTACTTGGTATGTCTGGAGACTTCTTGGCACAGAAGGTTATGGTAAACATTTCACGTTTGCCATAATAACAGAAATAACTGCTGACACAAACTTTTCACTTGTCCTAGCAGATGTCAAAAAGCACAAAGATTCAAATGCTTTGAGTGGAATATTTAAGATGTCCTAAAGATTCTGAGTCATTAACCATGATTATCTGTATCATTGACTACAAGTTATCCACAAAGCACTTTTGCAGCTTCCTGAATTTCTCTTCATCGCTTTGTTTTGACTCTCCTAATCAGAATCATTTTTCAATGGTGAAGTCAAGTCTGGTTTTGTTTTAAGATGCAGAAAAGAATATGTATGAAGAGGGAACTATTCCTGCTAATTAAGAGAGCTGTAATCCCAGCTCCTAATCTTCTGTTATTTATTCTGCAAATTTTCTGACCAAACCAGCTGAACTCATCTGTTGTTTTGCCACATCCAGGGAGCTTCTGTTTCCTTTTTATCTGTGTGTTGTGCAGACGCATACTGTTGTGTGTACTGGACTGTAAAGGAAGAAGAAATTTGAATACACAACTTATGTTGGTGTTTGATTTGCAGGTACTGTTTTATATAAATTTGTTTGTTTGTTTTTTTTAACCAGGAAACGGAGACTAATTACGAAGATCAAATAAATAAAATTGTTGTAGAGAAACAGGAACTTGAATGGCAGAAGGTAACTTTCCTACATTCTCTTAGCAATCTACCTGCAGAGATTTAATTTTAATATATTAACATAAACTGTGATTTGGTACCATTCCTTTTTTGAAGGCTATTGTTATTTCTATTAGTAGAATGTGCTAGCCAGCAGTTTATTGTTTAGCCACGAATATGTGCAGCTTTGATATTGATTTGGATTGTGCTGGGCCTAGAACTGTGTGTAACAAAAAAGTTTCAAAATAATTGGCATGACTGGAAATCTCCAGTCCAGAAGGAGGGAAGTATTGAAGCAATAAGACATTTAGCTTAACGTGAGGCATGCTGACACGTTAGTGTGGGGGAAGCTGTGCAGCAGCTTCTCTGTGTTATGCTTGGCTTTGGCAAGTGCAAATACAACAAACAGCTTCCCTTGCGATGTTCTGAAAGTGACAATTTTAAAAAAAAAAAAATTATTTTATACAAGAACTTGTATGTCAGCCATACTCCAAAGCAGTTTGTCAGCTTTTAAACATTCAGAGTGAAGTTTTCAGTTACAGAAGTCTAACATTCTTATTGGAGTTAGGGCTCCTGAGGTTATGCTTTCATAGGAAATCCATTCCCTTCTCTAATACAATCAAACCTATGACCCCTGTCACTGGGTCTCAGGATAAAAGGCTTCACTCTGTATGTTTTACGATCACAGAAGAAACAATAATTTCAGCTCTATCCTTGATCTTGGGATTTTTAACATCTTAGTAGTAAAGGAAGACTATTTCATCTTGGAGTTCATCCTAACAATCTTAAATTAATAATCCTAACTATGTGCTTTTCTTTCCTGAAAGATATGTACGTGCACACAGAAACAGGAAACATTTTATATTTGTAAAAGCAACAGTGCTTTCAATTTGTAGCCCATCTTTGCTTTTCTTAACCTAGCACTGCAGTTCTTAATAATCTGGGTTCAAAAGGGGTGGTTTCCACCCATTCTGAGACCTTCAACAGCAAATTACCATTAATAAAAAGGTGGGACTTCCATGAACTCGCCTTTTTTTCCTGCACATTGGCACCTGGCAAAGGTAATGTAGACAACAAGGTGTAGATTTGGGGAACTTCACACGTTCTGGAACTTCAGAGGAGCAAGTTAATACAACTTTCCTGGAGATTGCAGTAAGATGAAAATTCTAAGTGTGGCATTCAAATTGAATTAGTGACCTGATGGTTTCTGAATGCAGAATCATATTGACCTCAGCAGTAGTTCAGTATATAGACAGCTTCCCCTGGCTTATCAAAGATTACATTATGTTTTTTCCTTCAGAGATTTCCCCTTCACTCAACTTTTCAGTCATTCATTTTGTTTTACCTTAAATTTAACAAACTAGTTTAAAATAAAGACATGACTTCAGCTAAATTTCTGGTTTAATATTACAATTTTAAAGCAAGTATTTGTCTACATTTTATGAATACTGTTGCTGTTCTTGAAAAAATTATGCTAGAGTAGGGAAAAGAAAATAACTGGAGAAATGTTGGCTTTACATCTAATGAGCACACTCATTGTACTCGCTATAGCATCACTATATCAAAGCTGATTTTGCCTTTATATTTTAAAAATAACTTTTTCTTCAGTCTCCCTGCACCACACATACATGCCATGTATGGAAAATAAATTCCAAAACTGAATTTCTGGAAGAGTTATATATAATCATTTTTTTTGATAGTCCTGCCTCTGAGGCTTGTTAGGAAATGAATATTTGTAGACACTCCCCTGTCTCTTTTTTAGAGTAAAATACATCACTTGAACATACAGTACAAGGAAGTGGTATGTTATAAAGGCTTCAGTAATGCTTTTTTTTTTTTGTTACATCTGTAACAAAATTGTTTAAAGGATGACTGTTTTATGAAACCAAACCTATATCTACCTAAATTACTGTATGATATCGACTTGAATTCCTGTTATTTAAAGTAGTGTGATCTTAATTTGGTAATACTGTGGATATAAAATTTTATTCCTGGGGTGAGTAAGGAAAAGTTCACTGAGAGCAGTTGATTTGCTGTCCCTGCTTCTGGCTCCTTTATTGTCTTTGGCTTGCCTGTTACCCACTGGAGAACCCGTCTTTGAACACAGTCTAAGGGCTAACCTGAGGAAAACCTTTCTCAAAACTTCTGTTTTCATGTTTTGGAGTGTTCATTTATGTAGTATGTGTTGTTTGTTAGATGCAGATCAAGACTTTCCCTACTTATCTTACAATGAGTTAATGAGTCAGTACATGACTGTAAACCACCATGGATTCTACTCTTGTATCAAAAGGCAACAGCTCTCACTTGTAGAATGTGAAAGCAACACCAATTTGCTGCAGAAGAGCAATTTTGAAATGGGCTTTATGTTCAAAAAGCTCTTAATTTCTCAATTAAGGCAGAAGAAGAAATTAGACTTCTTGTGTGTGAAACAAATGATCAATTTATTTTCTCCCATTCATTCTTTTTAATAGTCTCAATTTATATTTATTTTTGTGCAGCCAATTCTGATTTGTTTCCTACTTCACACTAATACATCTTACCTAAACTCATCTATATCTTGAGATAGCTGTTCAAGGACAGCTTTTTGACTACATTTACTTAATATATTTTAGCATCTAGAACTTAAAAAACCTGATCTTCCATACGTGCCTTCCTTGGTAAAGGTGAAGTATCTTGTACAGGAATGATATTTGAGATTTCCAACTTGCAGAGTGTAGTATTAGTCTATAAGATTACGATATGAAATAATAACAAAAAAAGAGAGTACATCTTAACTCGATTTCTTGTTTTTATGGGTAAGAGTATAAAGCCAGGCAGGAGGATGCTAAAAATTTTATACTATTGCCTTACACTTGGTCTTTTCTGCTCTCCTTTAGCTCTTTCTTTTAGCTTCTCAAGTGACTAAAATTTAACTAAAAGCAGAATAACGGATTGTTATTTTAAATGGGATTATACCTTTTAATGGGTATTAAAATTCTATTGTAAGTACTTAGAACAGTGACAGATGCTGTGTTAAAGATGGCAGTGGGTGTGGATTACATCTGCAAGTTGGTGGGATGGGTAAGAGTTGCTTACAGAAGTCTCAGCGACAGGTCTGAATTCCAAAGGTGAGAATTGTTGCCTGTTAAGAATCAAAGAGAAGCTGCTACCGAAGAGATGATTATCGGTTAACAAATGCCTCTTTTTAGTCTTCAGGGTTTTTTAACCAGTCATGTCGTTCGTAGCCAGGAATCAGGTTTTTTCTGGAAATACTATATATATGGTTTGCTGTAAGATAATATTTAAACAACACTGTTGTTATTTCTCGTGAGCAGGAAACTCTGCAGCATCAGATGGACACATTGCAGCAACAGAACAAAGAAGCTATGGCAGCTTTTAAAAAACAGGTAACAAAATAAGGCCGCCTAGGTTCGACTGTGAGATTTTTAAAATATGATGGCATCATAGCAAGTTACCAGTAGGTATGAAAATATTTTTTTTGTTGCATATAAAATGTTAGAATAAACAGCTCAGAGAAATCATGTCCTTTTCTTTTTTCTGGACACAGTATAATGTTTGTATTTTGACAGGTCTTTCCACTAAGCCACTCCTCCTGGAATTTTTCTTTTTTTTTTTTTTTTCCAAAAACTCATAAAGAAGAAAATGTTTCTTTTAATACTTTCCTTGTTCTCTTTTGGTTTTGTTTTTGTGTTCTTTTTTTTGTTTTCCCCTCTAAGGTGGCATGACCTCTGCAAGGGTAGATTCATAAACCACAGTAAAACATCTGCCACAGAACTTACTCTGGCCAACATTTGTTGGTCTTGCATTTTAATCTCCATAATATATTACATATATAATATAATATATTACACATATAATATAATATATAAGTGCTGAAAGACCTTGCAGAGAACAGTCATAGAAACTGGAACTGTTGCACACAGTGATGAAGAATTTATCACCAATGCTGCATCTCAATCCTGTCACACAAAAAAAAGAAATTGGCAAGCAATTAGTTTTTTGTCTTGAAAAAATAATTTGGGATTCAAGATCTCTGCTTGTGACTACAGTTTTTTTAGAAAAATCAGGTATTACACTATGCAGGGTAATACAACTATATTGTCTTGTAAAGCTGCATGAATAAAATTAATGTCATGTGTTGCATTGACTTTTTTTGTTTGTTTCTTTTTCTTTTTCCCATGCCACTGATAATCAAGCTGCAGGCAAGGATGTTTGCCATGGAAGAAGAAAAGGTACTCTGTAACTATTTGTTATTTGTCACCCAGAGAAGTGCATAAGCAAACAATAATGCTATATAACTTAGCAAACAAGTATAAACTAAATAAATTGCAATGAAGTTATTTTTTGTTGCTATGCCTTTTGAAAAAGAAATTTACTTCTGTTTTTGTGGGTTTGGTGGTTTGTTTTTTTTTTTTGTTTATAGCCTATGGAACTTTACTTCTAAAATGTCACTTTAAAATCAGTTTATGCTAAAAATAAGTAGGGGGAAAGAGTGTTCTTTGATATTTCTGTATTGAACCTATACAAAATTTACTTTACTAAGGGTTGGGGTTGGGACCAACTGTCTTTGGCCTTTCCAAATACTAGTGAAAAATAACGTTTCTGACTGGTTTAGGGAAACCAGATTTTAATAGGGCTTTTCTTGATTTAGCTAAGCTGATTTAATAAGAAACTTGAACTAAACTGAAATAACATGTACTTAACTCTAAATTTACGTGATTTTTTGTAACTACATGAGTTTTTATACCGAATGCCCGTTTCCTCCTCTGAAATGAAGGATTTGCATTTAGTGTATTAGGAGCCTGTTTCAAAGAGTGAAGTCAATGAATGTGTGTGTGTGAATTCTGTTGTTTCACTTAAATTTCCCAATAGTTAAGAGCAGATGAGTATCTGCATGTGCCATAGCACTTTGATGCTGATTAAATTTTCCTTTCTAAATACCTCCATTGAATTGAATAGTACTTTCAGTACTTTATACCGAAGTAACTGAAAGAATAAATGAAGTATTCATGTTTCAAGACAGAGTTGAAAGACCAACTTTTTGCTCCAATTGAGATTGTATGTACTGTTAGTCATCAGAATGGTTTCAGAAGATTGCCCAGCCAGCACTGTGTTAGAAATGTCTGCAACACGCAGGGGTGGTTGAATGGATGCATTTGTGTTCCCTGGTGCATTCCCTGATGTTTGATTCTGCTCTCCACTGGGCTGATTGCTGCCTAAGATTCTTATCTGATTTAATTCTACTGAAGTCCTTTGACTTTGCTCACGTGCTCATATTATATGTGTGTATGAACACACATGTATTTTTATATTTATATACATAAAAATGCAAACTCTACTTAGTAATTCTATTGATAGCAGATTACAGTTCAGTCTTTGTGGTTTGGAAAAACTGAGGGAGCTGTTTCTGTGAAGACCCTTCTACAGCAGATAAGAAAATGGATTTACCTTATATTTAGTGTCTTTGTTCTACACTAAAATAACTTATTAATTCTGCCTTTGTCAGACTTGTCTCTGCAAGAACAGAAAATTTTAAGACTTGCTGAGTATGGTCATAAGTGGTGAAAATATGCTATTGTGTTTTCACTTTTCTTTGTATACCAATATATTTCTACATTGTAAGATTATTTAGATGAATTTTTCACCAGTGACTTGTTCTCTCATAGCAGAGTAACACTTCATTTTTGTAACATTCTTTTTGATGAATTCTTAATGCAAATGCATTTATTCCACCCAAATCCTGAATTACAGTTTTGTTGACAGGGAAAATACCAACTTGCTGTAGAAACAAAAGAAAAAGAAATTGATGGACTAAAAGAAACATTAAAAGCATTACAGGTAAGCTATAATTTTTGTTAAATAACTTTTTTTTGGTATGCAAGTGTTTTGGGTTTAGTTTTCTTGCTAGTAAGAAAATAGTTGTTTTTAGAGGGTCTCTAAGGATTTCTCATCTAATCTTTCTAGGACATGTAGACATATGACACCTAAGTAACACTGAGTTTCTGTTCTCATCTTCAGTGTCTAGATTACTCTAAAGTAGCCTTCCAAGTAGTGTTCTCTTTCTCCAGAAGAACTGCAGACTCAAAAGTCCAAATAGTGTGTGAAGTGTGCTTTCTTTTCACTTCCACAGCCTTCCTGTTTCTTTCTGTTCTTGTCATCTTGCTTCTCACCTGTCTGGAATCTCTGGTTTTGGGCTCCTAAACAGAAATAAGCGTTCACACTGGGCCTCCAACCTGCGGTGCTACCTGTGGTTTGGGGTGTTTTCCTTTGCTTCTCTGGGAGGTGTCTGTATTTACCACTTAATCCGTGGTTTAAGCCAAAGCAGATATATTGAAAATGGATTATTAGCATTGTAATTCGTTGTCAGCTTTCAGGTATTACCAGGAACTAATTATTTTCCTACTTAAAACTGAGTGGGATAATAATTAATTATATTGAAAACAAATTAGTTATAATGGATTATTATCATGATTTTGCAACTTCTTTTGGTTCTTATCAACAGTCTGTTATTATGGGATGCATTTACACGGTATCAAATTGTTATTTAATCATTTAGTTAGCACTGAATTTATTTTGGGAGCAAAAGAAATGAATTCCCATGGTTGGCCTTCTGTGCAGTATCTGTAAGGATTTTGTTGCCTTGTTCAAAGCTTGGCATAGCACAGATGATGTGGAATATCCCTCCATGGTCTGCTGAACATAATATGTGGACAGCAGGAGGAATGGAAGATTCCACTGGCCTTTCTTTTGTAGGATAAAACAGAAATTTAAAAGAAGCTTAACTTAAATGTTTAATGTTCACAGATCAAACATTTGTGTTACAGCATAGTTCATCTCTAGGAAATTTTGCAGTGGCTTGAGGAAGCAGGAGGTCACAACGAACACGTGATCCCAGGAAAACAGTTTGGAGGACTTTTAAATTTGATTCTGTATTCCTCTCTATCCAGAGAGTCGGAATTCTACCTTAAAATGATGGTTCTCTGGGTTTTTTCTGGAAATAATAGTTTCTGTATAAGATTTGGGTTCTTTCACATGACTCCAGTTTTTTTTTTTCCTTTTACTCTTCAGTGTTGTTCAAATCAAAATATTCTGTCAGTGGTGAATTGAAATAGTGTTAATGGCTTCTAATGTCAGCTGTATATTATTAAAGCATGGGAGATTGATACAATATGTCTTTAAATGCTACCATTCAGAATATCTAAATAGATGTTTTTGGGCTTTTTTTTCCAACAGGGAACAGACCTATATTCCTGTAGGAGCTGAGGGAATACTTTAATTACTGTCTCTATTTTCTTCTTTCTAAGAGTCTAGTTTACAGAGTTTGGTCCATTTACACTTTATTTTTATACCTGTCAGAAAACACAAGGTTTTATGCATTTTTTCAAAACTCCTCTAGTAACAAATCAGTGTAAAGGGGTTTTACATAATTGAAATATTGAAGTGAAATTATGTAAAGTAAAAGTAAATTATGTAAAAGAATCTAATAATAGTGTCATCATTAATTCAAAGCTAGTGTTACTGTGTTGGATGGATTGGCCACAAATGCAATTGAATGTTGAGTATAACCATAGCTAAATATGCAGGTTATTGTCAGAACAAATGCGAGTACAATTCACTGAATAATTCTTTTGTTTTACAGATTTCAAAATATACTTTAAAAAAGAAACTGAACGAAATGGTAAGAAATTAGTAAAAGTAGGAAAATAAGGCAGAGTTTTTATGTAAAGAGAATGTCTGCTTAGAGCATAATTCAATAATAACCAACTTTAATACTTAAATGATATGTGATAATTACTACAAATAATGCAAGGAGGTCCATCAGCTTCGAATGTGAAAAACTTACAAATGCAATGTTTTTAGGTTTTTACACTGTGATAGCTACTGTTTAGCACGTGGCATTTTTTCTCGTTGAATTAAAGTAGAATAAGTACATTTGTTCTCTTTATAGCTTAAAGCTTTTTTTATAAACTGTGATTTGAATAATATATTTCTGATAAGACCTAGCATATTAATCTCAAAAAGTAATAGGTAATTCCAAGCAGTTCTTAGTTTTGTTTTTAAGAAAACATGCTGTTTTAACGCTCACTCTTTTTTACTCCTCAGAATTACTTCTTAACATCAGTTCCCCTGAACAGTTTAGATTTCATCCAGTCCAGCTCACTCCCTTTGACACAGAGAATAAATTTATACAGAGTGACAGCATAGTTGCTCTGAACCCTGTTGTCCGTTTTAGGAAGTGAAAGAGTGAGCTGCAGAAACATTGCCAGGCTTGATTGAATAAATGCTGTGAAAATTCTGCTGCTGCTCAACTGGAAAGAATAAAGATAATATTGTCAGGCCATTACAAACTGTGATTTTAATTAAGAAGCTCAAAAAACTAGAGTCCAGTTTAGCTTTAAGTACCATGACATTTGTACTGAAAGTCATCTTCAACGCTACAGTGGTTTTACACAAAATATGGTGAAATTGAATAATGTGCCCTCTGACCTGGGAGATAAGGCTACAAGTTAAAGATCAAAGGCAACATAAAATGTGTTTTGTCTTACTTCACTTTTAACTTGTATTTGTTCTTAAAATGCATCTGATCTGAAAATGTGTTAAAAATTTACAAAATTCTTGGGCTTACATTTAGGTCATTTCATATACTGATCTTTCTTTCATAACTTACAAGCTCAGTCTTCCATATGAGTGAGAATATTTAAATGACAACACCTTATCTATAAGCTGGAAATGCATCTGTGTTGCTTAAACAAATATCTTCCTTTCTTATGTTTGGAAACTTTTCAGTAATTTGAACATTTTGAAAACGTTGGAGTACCGTACCTTTGATACAGAGTACGATAATTAAACCCACTATTAAGTGGGGGACAAGATATTAGAAATCCTGTTTTGCATGTAGCACTAAACGGAACACATACAGTTTGGACTTATTTATGGAAGATGCCCTGATATGAAATGCTGCAAACAAAAAACCCACAAGGTAGATAGAAGTGAATTCTTCCCTGAATCCTTATGCAGTAGTGTGCTAATACAGCTTTATACCAGGTCAAATTCTACCAACTTTACTCCTTGAGTAGTAGCACTGAAAAAGATGGTAGGTGCAAGGCATCCAAGTGGTAGGTGCCTATGTGGACTTTCGGTCATCGCAAATGGCAGAGTGCTTAAAAGTAACATTGGATGAAATTCCAAACCATTCATTTATTTGAGATCCATTTCTATTTCAATTTCAGGTTTGTTAAAGACAGATTAGATCATGCCCTGGCTTGTGTTTTGAGAGTAAGCAGATGTGCTGTTCAGTTTATATCTGGCACCTTAGAAACCCTGCCAGGCAGCGGAGGAGCTTCTGTGCCTGCTGGGGTCTGAGCGTGCCTTACTTATTGAGGGAGCATTTCATTCTGATTTTGTTCCTTTAATTCTGTTCTTCTAGCCTAGTATATGCAATGTTAATACTTCACATACACACCATATTTCAGCACGCTATCCACTGAAGTTTATGTGAAAATTTAGTGCTGGTGTAAATCTTACGATACACGCTGTAATTTTGAAGCAATGGAAGGTTTTGTTTCATATTGAAAGACAGTATAGAGACAAAGAAATAAAGGATTTCTTTTTCATCCCTCTTTTTGTTATTTCCACGATAAAAGTGTTGATTATTGCATGCTGTGTAGTCGCTTTGCACCTCACTGCGTATGGACAGTAGCGCTCGTGCAGTCAGGAGGCTACAGGGTGGTTACTGCAGAGCCAGTTCTCTTGATAGACTGCACTTGAGTTTGGGCTCTGTATTGCATTCTTTAATTGCTGCTGAAATAAGGACATAACTGGACAGAAATGGCTGTGGTCAGGTTTTGGTTGCCTGGCAGATGATACACTGTAGAATTCCAGAACTCTCTGCTTGTAGCATCTGTTCTTGTCTTCCCTTGGGAACTCACACTGGCTGATCCTGGGCATGTCTGAGAGAGTGAGCATTTGGAGTTGTTTGTCTTCTGCAGTACCTAAGTCTTATATATAT